>JAHDVE020011994.1:0-12673 GCA_022606495.2 Halesus radiatus
CATGAAAACACTTATCACAAAGACTAGAATGATAAAACGTCTAAAACCCGAGTGTAAGAAATATGTGGATGATATCGAGGAAGAGCTATTCGACAAATGGGGGTAGATTCCCGACAAGCAGCAATTTGAATTGGCCTATAGAAAATCCAGAGGATGATTTATTATTATCATAATGTTAGCGAACCCGCAAATTGCCTCGCAGTCCGTGGGTGAACTAACATCATTCTCCTTTATAGTGAGATATCAATAAATAAAATAAATAAATAAATAACATTCTTAAAACAAATATCGTATACTCTTCACAAAAATATATATATAGTTAATAAAATAAATATATATATATATATTTTATAGTAATATATATTATTGATAATTTTCCATTTATATTACAATAACTTATCATTTTGTCAGATACCAACTTATTAAACACTATACATTTATCGGAACTCGATCCAAGTCCCGTTTTCTTTTACTATATTTCGGTACTCGTGCTATTGGAAAGTTTCACTAAAATTCGTTTCCTTGTACCCATTCGCCTCGAAAAGCTTGATTGAAGCTGAATTCCCTTTTTTTATCTTCGCAATGATTTCGTTCTTCTTATATCGAGCACCTGCGAACCTCTCAATCATCTTCAGTGCGTTCCCTGCGATTCCTCGGCCCCGGTATGCCTTTTCAGCGATCATGATGTTTATTTCTGCTTGATTGGGCTCAATCCATTCTGAAAAGAAGAGGTTGACATCTCCAATCATTTATTCCGGGAGTTTTTGGCCATCGCTATTCTTTGGGCAATAAAATATGAGGAATGTGTATTTGGAGGGGTCTTGGATCCAGCTCTCCTGGTTTTGCAGCTCCTCTTTGAGAGTGAGCTGTTCGCTGCCTGTTACTTCGAGTAGTTTGGGGTCTTGCATCCATTGGAAGTATTTCGGGACGTATTCTTTGAGATACGGTCGAAATATCAGATTGTTCTGCTCATCCGCCACTATATAATGCTTTTTGAGGTCTTACATATATGTATTTAAGAAATAACAAGTATTTGTTTAAAAAAAAGGATATTACTAGAATTGTCTATTCATTTTTCCCGGATTATAAGTTGAGTTTATTTGGATTTATAAAGATATATAAATATATACACATTAAAACAATAATAACTTATGGTTTCTCTCGCAATCGAAATAATCTCGAACATATAAAAAGTAGTGGATATTCGATATCAATATCGATATGCAGTGTCTTATATTTCTTTTTTCACTCACAATCTTGAAGGAGATTCAACAAAGTGTTTTTGTTATGCTTGAAGGGACTCGACTGGGAGGGGGCAGCTCGAAATTGTAGTAGTGTATCTTCATTAAATTTCTCTGCATAATCTCCTTCCCTTACTTGCTTTAAGGTTTTGTTCAGAATGACACTCACTGCCATCTCCTTTTATTTTTTGTCCTAGCCAAGTATAAACTTTAGTTTCCATCTACATTTTATTAAAAAAAGCAAAGCATGACCAAATAAAATATTATAGTATTTAGTTTTGTTGAGTTATAATACTGATCAAGCTTTAAAATTTGTTTTCGTCTGAACGCCTTTTGTCGTCTCATCAGTCTTTCTGCTTTGCTACCTTTAAAGTGCCGAACTTTTCTTCCTTACCTTTTGCTTCTGCCCTTATTGTCATTCCTATCATCAAATTTAAGAGTACTCAATGGAGATCCCTGATTGGCAATATTGTTGCTATTATTATTGGTCTTGTTTTCTTAAGCAATCATGTTCTCAACATATCCGGAATGGGGTCCTGGGGTCCCTTGGTTTTTGCCTTCCGGGTTGCTCTTGCTATTGCTGGACCCTTCATCCATCATTTATTAAATTGAGTTCAGCTGGCTGTGTCGCTGTGAAAAATACTTAGCTCCTGATAGCAACTTGGTGATGTAATTTCTTTTGGCATTTGTCCAATCTGCTAGCTTTTTGTAGGTTGGTCGAGATTACCATTAGCTTCTATGTAGGTTATTATAAATTTTAATTTATGAAGGCACATATAAGATGATGTATATATACTTTAAAGCGCTGACTAAAGCATAGCCCCATAAGGCACATACCACTGCAGTTGCCATTTTTTTTATAAAAAAAGTGGTTCTGTATTTTGAGTTATATACAAATGTATATTAAATTTAGTATTTTTTATTAAATAGATGCATACATCTCAGTCCAAAAATATATTTTACAAAGTAAAAAGATCTTTAATAAATAAACATTTATTATTAATTTAAAACCACCCAACAGTTTTCGTACCAATAAGGATTCTAAACAATCAAATAAATAAAAAAAGAATATATATCTTTATATAATCGATTAGCAATCACATTAAAACACATTTACAGGATTAAGTGTTACCAGCTTTCTGTTATTTTTTAGACTTTTTGTTGCCTTCCATATTAATGAGTGAAGGCCGACCGACTTCTTCAGGCCTATCACTATCTTGTTACTACTTGGCCACAACCGTCGGACTCTGCTCCAGCTCATCCTCTTGCATTATTCTGAGAGTGTCTGTTACTGCATTGCTGTATTATGAGCCGAGCTGGTTGATCTGTCCCGGAATGTGGAGATGAGACGGTTCTTTGTTCTGCTGTTCTTTCAGCTACCGCAGGTTGCGTTCTGCTTCTTTGCGGTCGTGCGATTCCTGGTTTTTGATTGCGTTTAACAATGTATTATTGCGTTCAATGACTCCATGTTGCTGTTCGAGTTGAATTGCGCTTGAATATTTGGGAGGATCCTCCCTTTTGTTTTTAGGGACATCGCCGGATTTCTCAGGAAGCTGATGAACTGTGTCATATGTTTCTTCGACGGGGGCTGTGTTCTCCTGGCTCTCTAGTTTCACGAGCCTTGGCGGACTCTGCTGGTCTACATTAATCCTTTCTTCATCTGGCGGAACTATTGTTATATTTATCTCTCCTTCACTATTCTCTGATATTGTCGTTACTACTGCTCGATGCTATTATTATTATTACTATTTCATTTCGGGTTAGTCTTGTCCTTCGTGTTTAGAATAAACTTGATGCTCCAAGTCATCGACCTTTGTTGTATTGAAATAGTTTATTTTTGGATCTGCTTGTTTTAGATTCTAGTCAATACTTAAAATAGGAAAATGAATTGTGGACACATATGAACATTAAGTTTGATGAAGAACATACATCTTAATGAGAAAGGTAACTCTGATTGGATCGAGGAGTGGACAGATCATCGTCAATTTGGTCTTACTCTTAATTTTGAGAGTTGGGTTTCAGGTCACTCTGACTAGAAGACATAACTTGTGAAATTGTATTAGAAATTAGTAGTGATAAAGCATAATGTAAATAATATTGGTAATATAAAAATGATATATACCCTACAATAGAGATTTATTTTATCTAAAAAATATATATAGGATTTATTTTTAGAGGATATGAATATATGTAACTATACGAAGTCTTCGCCAAATCAATGCAATAAAACAAAATAGTAAATCTGTAGAACTCGCACATATAAAATATATAAAAAAATATTAAACAGTCACTCAGTTTTTTGTAAATTCAATATTAATAAAGAGAATATCAATAAAGATCGAGAGTGATCGGATTGATCAGAGAACTCCACCCATAGAACGGATACCCACGATTTCCTTTTCCATCATGGTAATTTTCGAACAGGTATCCAGTCGTATCGTAGTTTTTCTTGACCGAGTTCATTAAATTCTCTCTCAAACCGTCATGGAGTTCTTTTGTGGAAATTGGGTAGTACAGTTTGCAGGCTCGGAGCACTAGATAGTTTATAGGCATCCAGACAGCTCCTCGCCAGTAGTTGTCGCCAGTCCCATAAAGCGCGTCGGACTTGGAAAGGGAGCGCAACCCATCTTAGCTCCAGAGGATTTAGGGATCCTGCATGACCTCGAGGGTCTTTGAAAAGCTCGGAGAACTCTCATCGACCATACCCATAATAAAAGGGAAAAGACTGATGTATCCGATGTGGTTAACGAACTGGTTGATGTTCTTCTGGCGACTGACAGAAACGTCCTTGAAGAGCATGTCGCTCCTATCGAGATACCAATCGTGTAACGTTTGGTTGTAAAACTTTGTTTGCTCGCTGTAGAACTTTATGGCCTTTGGGATATCGAGAAACTTCGCAATTTCTTTCAAGGAGTCTGCAAAGAAGTAGAGCCAGCAAATCATATCGACGTGCTGTTTGGAAAGTTGGCCTTGGTCCTGTCTGGGAAAGTCGTCGAGTCCGCTGCCCATAAAGTTTCCATTTTGACAGGAGTCTTTGCATCTCCACCTGTATTTGATTGTACTTTGATCGATCTCCTCCTGGTCCGTGAGGTCGTAATGGGACTGTGTCGTCTTGAAGTACCGATACCACTTCTCCAGTTTCCACATATTTTTGGACAGCATCTCTCGCAGGTGGGGGAGTTCGGGCTGGTTGTGGATGAGATTCAGGATCGGCAGGAACAGGGTTGGAGGGTTGCCCTCGAACGGATCCTGATAGACGAAGGTCAGGTCGGGCATCATTGAGCTGCTCTCAAAACCGCGAATCTGCTCTCGGGCGATCCACCCGAATAAATCAATTTTGTTCACCCACTGCTCGAGGACCTCGAGTACTAGGTTGGGGTGGGTACTGACCAAGACGGTCAAATGAAATCCATCATCCCACAAGAAGCAGCGAGGAAAAATGAGTCTGGAGGGAGTCGTGCTGTGTGTATACGTCTGTGCCTGCTTCAGGAGGGAGGTTTGGGAATACAGTGGGCCGTAATAAAAAGCAATACCGCCGAGCAGATTAAACAGGACGTGTCGTAAGAACTACTTGTTTGGCTAGTTTTCGTAAATCGACGTAATGGCCGAGGAGTGCTTGTCGAAACTCACCGTATCGAATGGTGTGTATTTAGGGACTATAATTTATGATGGAGACACATTGTGCTCTTTTAGTTGGATGTGGATATCCTCGCGGTCCACTCCCTCTACACCGATAAATACCATCGCGTACTCTTTTCTGTTCCATTCGTCGAGCTTCATCTCCTAAATTCTCGCCTCTTGCCACGCTTTAACCTTCGGGTCGAGATCAAATTCTGTATTGTAGTCGAGGATACTTCTCAACTTTACGTACTGAGAAATATATGCGTGAGTGTTCCAGGTCTCGGAAGTGTTTGCGAACAGTGCAGTCTTTCTGAGTGGTGTTTTGCTGAGGGATCGGATGAAGATGCTTTTATCGAGTTTGCCGTTTGTCCTGATTTCGAGGTGGGCGAAACTCGGGTCGCTCGTGGGTCTGAACGATATATACCGTTCGGAGGCGTAGTCAATTTTATTTATCTTTTGAAAATCAGAGTTTTAAATGGCCACGTAAAATGTGCCTCCAAATAATTTGGATTTCTTGTCTTGCTCAGATTCGAGGTCAGCAGTCTATTGTTGTTGAGGAGGGTTTTATTGAACCCACTCCATCGTGGAGACAACTGCTTCCCAGGAGTGAGGATTCAGACTCTGGTACTTGATGTTGGTGTACAATGCGAGTTCACTATCTTTGATCTCTTCCTGGAAATGGGTATCGCCATTGTGTTCCGTGAAGGCACAATACATACCATCGGCCCAGTTCTTATATTTGAGTCGGAGGTTGGTGTAGTCGGAGCCGGTGTCGCCCCAGTAGGCCCAACCCGCATTGACTGCCACCTGTTCCCTGGAGGATACTTGGAAAAGCATGTGTGGCTTGTTCATGGCGTAAGGATGGAAGCAGACGCATACTGAGAGCATAGATACAAATGCAATGAAGACTTCTAAGGTTTGTCGGATCATTATTATATTATGGTCTTTATTTTAATTTTTTTATTTATTGTTTTATTGTTATTTTTTCAAGCAGATATATTTATACATTTTTAAAATTATGAGATCTTTGCTAATAGATGTATATAGAAATATCAACAATTAAAAAAATATGTAATTAATTTTTAGCAAACAAAAATAAAGAATTAAAGAAAAGCGAGAAACATAAGTATTGCAGTTTTAGTTGGAAAGTAATAAAAAATCTTTCATCAGTGTCGTTATTAATAAAATTTTACGATTTTATTCCCATCCATTATTTTAATTTTACCACTTCCCACATGTTTGCTGTTGATGCTGTACAGTTTATATTTTTTGTGCAAGGCTTCTCCTGCAACCAAAAGACCCGCTAACAAAGAAAATATGGAGCACAGAGTAAAGAGTTTATCCACTCCCACGTGGGGTACAATCATCACAGCGAAAGCCGATACCAGGATTCCGAATCCTTCCATTAACGACACTATTGCCCCTCTTGCGCCTTTTACATGACTAAACAAATAAACATAATATATAAGATAAGATAAGATATATTTTAATTTTTTACTCGATTTCGGGGTCCGTCCCAAGCATCAATGCAATCTTCGACCCGATAAGTCCGCAAGGCCCTCCGACACAGAGTCCACTTACCACAAACAAAGTCAAATACGTCGCAGGATACTTTGAAAGGTTGTCGTCGTCTAGCCCAATTAACAAAAGGCCTACGGCTGCAACCCCCAAAGACAAAATCAAGACTCCCCTTCCTGCGTCTTTGTTCAAGTATCCCATGCCCACAGCTCCCAAAAAAATGCTGATCGACCAAGACGCAGTGATCATTCCCGAGAACTATTTGAGCCCGACTTGCGAGAGGTACAGAAAGGACCAGTAGAGGATTATCGCACTGACGCACCTGATCGCAGCCATAGCCAACACAAACCAAGCCACGCTCGGCAAAAGCCAGACGTTGAGAAAGTTAACTTGTATGATATCGGACTTTGCTTTCAGGTCCTTTTCGGTTCTGACTCTGATCTTGCGGGCGGTAGGACAACAAGCTTTCGAGAGAGGCACCGAGATCTCATTGTTATTGTTATTATAGGCTTTCTGCTCGGAGTATCTCGTTTTTCGTTTTATCTTCGCAAGATCTGGTTCTGTCTTAACTTCGAGTCGTTTTTGTTGGATTTGCTACTGGTATAGGTCATCCTCATCAACTAGATGGCTAGTCATTTTGGAGCGCAAACTGTGCTCTTCTCTTTATTAGTCTTCCAGGTAATACCAATTCAGGACGGCCAGAAGTATTAACAGGACACTGATAGTCACAAAAAGGGTCTGCGGTCTGTTGTGGCCTGCCTGCATGATGCAGGATCCGAGAAACATGGCCAAAATGTCTCCGAACTGGCTGCATCCGTTCCAGAGACACAGCTTCCCTCCGTTTTCTTTAGGGGGGTAGTATTTTGATACAATCTAAAAGTTCAGCCAATTATATATGCCAGCATTTAAACATATTTTGTGGGTTTTATTTTACTGCTAAACACGAAGGCCAGCCAGTGCAAGAGCAGACTCCGAGACAGGCGTAAAGCATCATGTAAATCGAGATGTGGGGTGACTCCGTAATTTCGACCACGCTGGTCAAAACGAGGAATCCACTGAGACCCACCATGCCGTACAGCAAGAATCTTTTCCTCCCGACAAGCTCCCCCATCCAGCCCACGGTCTTTAGAGAGACGGCCAGACTGATGAGGATGATCATGTCGAGAATTCCGAGAAATTTAGGGGTAAACTTGAGTGGGGAGTCCTGCAGACTGGGCTTGGCGAATGCGATGGCTGTCCTGACGCTGTGGATGACGGAGTAGGACAAAAATGTCAGCACATAGACAAGTGCGGGATTGGCGGTTTTGGAATATCCTTCGATTCGTTTTGAAGTAACTATTTATTACATAATTATAGTTATAAATGACTCCCAATCATATACAAACTTGAGAAAAAATATATAATGATTTTATAGTTAATAAAAAATATTTGATCCAAGTTTCTATCGAATAAAATTATAGAACTTTATCTCCATTAACTATTTGAATGGAAATTATTTTCACTTTGCATTTATAATGCTTATATTTAAACAGCTCAAATAAATTGATCAATTATATTTTATATTTTATTCTCAAAGAATATAACAAAAGTTATTTATTAATATTTTTATTCCTTGGAAATATAGGCGTTATAATTGACCCTGTATAACTTTCGGGCAATCATTTAAAAATACAAATAAACAAGAGATGGATATCTGTAATTTTTGAACAATTCATTTTCGATGACTCATATTTTTGGAGGCTGTGCCTTGGAGGTACCTCTGTTATAATTGCGCTAAAATACTTGGATTTCCCTTCGAATGCTCTTACTTTTTACTACGACTCAAATGCCTCGAATTACTCAATAATTTCTCTTCTCCCAAATCCTCTCGAATTTTTTATTTCTCGTTTATAGAATGGCCACACACTGTTTTCATCATGTTCTCGAACGCCAACACAACGACTGTGATATTGTCGGAGCTCAGCTTCCGAAAACATTAAACGATCAACCCCTCAATGCAAGTTCCGATCTGACTATGAATGTCATTAGACCTTCGATTTTGACAAGTGTCCCAAATATTTTTAACGATTTACTAGTTTGTTAATTTATCAAAAACTCCATCACCTAAAATAATAAAAAAATAAAATAAAAATATATTTTTATTTTATTTATGAAACTATAAATATTTTTATAATTTTTTATTTATTTGGGGAGGATTACGAACATGCAAGAAGCAGGAAGTCTGAACTTGAGGTTATCTCGTACTCATATATATCGGGTGTGGCGATTACGACCAAAGCATTACCCCCATATTTCTTGTCTTTAGCCTACAAATCGCCTAAGGTTCGGGAAACTGATAATTTTCCAGGAGATACACGATGTGGGTACACGATTGAGTCAATAGGGGATTTGTTTTGGTAAACTGTCCCTCCCGCTTTCTGGATCCGCTCGAACTCTTTATCTTAATTCGGCTTATGGTCTTCGGTGATCTGGATGGTTTTTCGGCCTTTATCCTCGCTGGCGATGGCTCGACTATCTCCGACGTTAGCGATGTAGGCTTTGTTGCCTTTGACGAGACAAGCAACTAAACAGGACCCTGAAAAATCCTGGGTGGTTTAGGAGCGGCTGAGGATGTATTCTTCAGATTCGGTGATAGATTGTGAGAGGGCACTTCTTGGGTCATTGATGAGGTCAGGCTGTTTTGCAATCTAATAAAATACATACATAAATGCGCGACATCATAGTTATGACAAAAAGGTTAAGCTATACCAAGTTATGGAAAGTATCTTTCAGATATTCTGAAGTATCGCTTCCGCCATGACCATCGAATACTGCAAAGTATGGGATTTCAGCATTTTGCGACACCGTTGCAGCCAGGCTGACTCTGTCTTCGTTGTAGTTCCTCACGATCCCTCGATGGCTGTTGGCTCCGTAGGCTTTAATGATCCCATCAGCCCCAAGCTATCTCTTTGAGACTTTCGAAGCTTAGATATTATAATTTACTAATAGCCTTTCTAGATCAGAAATTTATTTCTGATTTGATACTCTATTTATTAATGAAGGATTTTCTTCGAAGATATTCGGTAATAAAACACTGGAGACTTTATTCTTTATGAGTCGTCGGCTTGGACTTGCGGTGGAGACCTTTTTCAATTTATCACCATTTTGGGCAGCCAGAGCAACAGGAATAGTCTTTTTATTGGGGCTCTGATTTTTGCTTGAAATTTGATTCAGAAGTTTGAGACTATTGCTTCTACGGCCCTTGCTGGCGAGACCTAATCTTTCGGAGTTCAAAGTATCGGAAAAGGTTGAATGATTTTTGCGATTGGCTTTGTATTTATGGGGACTATCTATTTGTTTGGGCTAGGGACTTTTTCGAGGAGGAGCAATGATAGCATTAACATTACTACTAAGTCGGTGAGGGTCATAAATCTTTAATGCTTGTTTAACGTTGTTGTTTGGAGGATGGTGCCGAGAGATAGTGTTCTGACTGGTGGTATAACTGGCGAGAACTACATGATGGTTGATTATGGCTCTGATTCCAGAAAGCGAAGGTTGAATATTATTTTTGAGGGACATTGAAGTTATTGCTTATTTCAAGAAAATATACAAAATTTAGATATCGAAATAAGTAATATATTACTAACACGATAAAAAAGTAATGAGTTTTATTTACATAGTAAAAAATATTTTTATAATTTGATTTTCGTAGTAATTAATAATATTTTATAGATTTCATATACTTATTTATCCTGAGGATGATCAAAGTGCATTCATTATAAAGTTAATATATGATGTGTATTCAGTATAACAAATATACTGATTTTAATATTAAAAAAAAACATAAAATAATCCCATACGCCAAAAACAATATAGACAAATAATAACAAAATATGGGGAATGTAACTATGCACCACAAGAGAAAACCTATTTTTCAGGGCAAGTAGTAGTACATATCCACGAAACGCAACAACACTAGGATGGCCTACAACACTCCCGTCGACCAGTACTATCAAAACAAATAAAACATATCATCCCCATTCCGACCAAACCATCCCGACTTCAGAAGAACAGCGATTCCCAGCTATTCGTACTCCCCCGTCCCAGTTGCTAATCGTGCGAGAGATGGAGGTGGCTTAGGAATTAGAAATTCGATTCCAATGATGAACTACTACCAAGCAGGCCATCGAATAGCGAACGGCCAGAGAATACAGCAAATGAGCCATTCTCCAACCATCGTCGTCAAGCATGAGCTGCCGATTAGTCGTTTCGAGTATGCGCCTATTTCCCCAATAATGTCTAATGTTTCGCGATCTTCTTATCAGAATAACAGTGGAGTAGTCACCTAGAGGCATCACAATCGGTACAGTAGTTCTATGAGATCGAGTTATTGTCCCTACATAAAAAATTAAGCTATGGATCTAAGTCGGCAGGGTTGCTGCCCTACTGAACGCAGGAGATATGGCTAGTTGAATCCACATTATACTTTTAAACAGAACCAGAATAATGAGTTATATAAACCACTAAATAATCCTTATCATCAGCAACAATAAGTTTACAACGATAGCCATCGTCAGGTCAATGATGGCCTGCATTTAGCTGATAATGCAAGTTCCCAAAATTAAACATACCAGATATAACAAAATTTGCGCAACAACCCATATACAAGTACATTCAATTTCGCAGGAAGCATCTAGAAGGACAACCCAAAGCAGTCAGGCTTCCAGCCCAGCCCCCTTGAATATTCACCCACTCCTAATTCCAATGCCGAGCGAAACGAAATTGTCAAGAAAATACGAAATTTTAATGAGTTCATCAACGCGGTCAAAAAGTAGCTGGAGGAAAGTCGCGATAAAAGAAGCACCCTCAAAATTAGAATGGAGAGCAGCAAACCCATAGACTTCAGCGAATACAAGCAAGAAGTGGAGAAGGAGCTGTCCAAGAACAACTCGCTCAGCGATCTCAGAATTATCGAGGAACCGGAGCACGGTTCGAGCACACAAACTAAGACTGTCTCGATCTCTTATACAAAGTCTGCAGAAGAACCGGAGACTGTCAAGAAAGCCAAGACAAATTAAAGGAGTGTAATATAATAAACTGCTCGAAAAGAGATAGAGAAACCTTCACTCCATAACATATCAATTCCACAAGAATCGACAGAACGAGAGAGTCGAATCGCGAGAGGCAAGGAGCTACTCAAAGAAAGGCTGAGGAAGACGGTGGAACAGCTCCAACAGATCAGCGAGCAGCTATACGAAGACAACACTGTCAAAGTGTTTTCGATCACAAAAAATATCAGGAACATCAGTGACATTATCGAGAGCAAAGAGAGGTTACTCGAGAATCAGCAAACTGTATTTCATCAAAGTTCCTTGCTCACTAACAGAAGTTCTGATTTTTAAATCAAAATTCGGTAAGTCGAACACAATAGTAACTTTAATAACAACAATGCTATTGCTGAAAACCCGAAGGAGAGTGAGGAGAGGCATAGTCTAAGTGGGAGTAACGTTGAAATTAGAGCGGGAGGGTTTAATAAGATTAAAAAGATGAGTGTGTACTTTGATAAACTTCATTCTCTCGGGTAGTTCCAAGACAACTGCGTGAAATAGGCCTGGAAAGTCTTGGAGGAGATTAATAAGGATCCTTAACAATCGATCTCATAGTCAGACATATAATATTGAGTCATATATCGCCTGATTTTTAGTTATAATTTAATTGGGTAAAAAATATATAAATGTCTATGGTTTTTTAATAACTTTTATTATTAAATAATATTAATGACTTTATTGCTCCAAAAAAACGAATATATATGTATTATATATTATATATTTATTTAATCAATAAACCCTATGTGTTTTGGGGTTATAATAATAAATCTACAAAAACTAAATAAAAAATAAAAATAAATATACATCTTTTAAAAAACAAAATGCATTGTGCTTTTAAAGATGGAATCAAAATAACGTAGTGATGAACTCGAATGTTGGCAACCAACGAAGAGTGAAAGTTTTATAGGAGAGACTTGTGCAGGAACTTTCTGAGAAAAATTGATTCTTCGTACTGTTGCCAACTGCGGTTAATTCTTTGAATAGAAATGCTACCAACATGGTATCCACCACTTTAGCCTGCATCTTTTCGATCAAACTATCATTATCGTTACAAGCATTATCGTAACAAAGCAATAACTGTTGTTAAAGATACTAGACTTCTCGCGACAAGAGTTTCAAGCAGTTCACTTAGAAGGTATTATTACTGTTATTATTATTAATACTATTTCGAATTGCTTTGCAATTATCAGTATTATTGGCATTGTT
>JAHDVE020011995.1:0-16702 GCA_022606495.2 Halesus radiatus
AACAGAAGAGAATGTATGAGGCGTTGTATGAATGTGAATGAAGCAAGAAGTGTATGCCAAGATCGAGTTGTTTGGCGGTCCGTCCTCTCTGCCTACCCCTGCGGGGAAACGGCGTGATGGTTAGTTAGTTAGTTAGTTAGTTTATCTGTTAATAAGTTGTTATTTGACATTTTTTAACATATTGCTAAGAAAACCACTGTTCACAGACCGTTAAGTGATATTCATGTTCCAGTTAGAGACTATTTCCCTATTCTAAAAAGTAAATGTAAACTCTAATGGTCCTTTGAATGTAAATGAGTGAAAATATCTTCTCTAACAAAAGGTCATGAGTACTCATTTATACAACATTTTTATTTCTGTCAAGCCCTGCTTTCATAAATACACTTGCATGCCAAAAAAATATATTTCCTCCATAACTCGAATGAGACTAGGTCACACTTCTTGTCTTAGTCATCTCGCCAGAGTCCATATAGTCAGCTCGTTTTACTGTGATTGTGGGTCAGGGGACACTCTGGACCGTAATTTCTTTAAGTGTCCTATCAATGACCAATTTCCAAACTTTAAGCATGAATTGGTGAAACTTAAAGTTGAACTCCCTACCAGTTTTCCCTGCCTTCTAAGTCTCAACTCCCCCCAAATTAACAAATTATTAGCAAAAATTTATAAAAACGGCATTAAAATTTAAATCACTGGGGATAAAAAACACTTAAATTTACACTGTAACTTATTTTCCTCAATTTTATTCGCCCAAATATTATATCCTGTTTAAAAGTAATTAATTTTAAGAACAATCTGTGCCATTAAAATGTAACTGATATAACATGGCCATGATCGCCCTTAATGAGAGAAAGCCATTAAAAAAAAAATTAAAAGTAATTTTTACTAATTAAAAAAAGGTCACTGCTCAGCTATACATTCCAGAGTCCGGAGTGCAGCTGGTTTTCAACAGTGCCTGTAGAAAATATATTAAGTTAAAGTTACTTTAAATCTCTAAAAATCGATCAAATATTTTTTTTTTCAAATTAGTATCCATTTAATTATTTATCAATGATGTTGTACTGCTGACTGTGCAGTCAGCAAGCGATTTCTGCAGATTGAAGCACCGCAGCGATGTCAACCTTTGAATAAATAGTGGTTGGCGTGTATCGTATGCATGAGAGTCACGGGACCGTTTATCAAACAGATAGATTTTTAACTCATCAAATTGTACGTTTACCGTAACTTCCTTTTGTTTGTCATGCTTACGGCCGCTCTTCCCAATCCCACTGAGCAACTGTTGAGCCGAAATTTTGCCTCGATACTCTTCGAATGAACAAATACGCTCTTCCCAACGAATTTCTCGATCAAATTTACGATCAATTTATATTATTATTATCAACAGTGGACTAGTTATAAAAAGTGTTACCGAAATGTCAAATTTAATTATTGTTTTGCGATCTATTTTACGCGATTCAAATATTGAATGACAAAGATTTATTTCCGTTCTCGAATGTCAAAAACATATTTTTTGTATGTTTTAAATAAAACTGAAGTGAACCTAACTTATTTGACTTAGTATAAGCTACGTTTTGTGTTGTTTTTCATGGAGGAAAAATGTCAAATGTACTAAACGAATAATGTGCTTTCTTTTTGTTTTATTTTTAACATATTTTTAACGCCTACGTTTGTGAGGTATAAAATGTTGGTTTATGTATTAGTTTTTAAAACAAATGATGTTTATTCCCAATGAATACAATATTAACTCATGGCTATTAATTTTACATTGAATGTTTTTACTTTGACGTCATTTTATAATAGTGAGCGGGCACTATTTTATTGTCTATGAAAGTGGGCGGGCACCTTTATATACAATTTAGGATGCTCAACGATAAAAAATGCTTGGAAACAGGCAGACATAGCGTTGCTCAACAAAACACTTGGCTGATCGGTACCTCAGATTGATCATTCTAAAAGTTGGGAAGAACGGTCGTTAATATCCAATGCCGATAAAGGTAAGGCGAGATGTGCTGGCGTCTCGGGACATTATAGCAATATCGGACACATGTATTTGGAAACGTTGCAATTGTTTGTCAATTAATCTATTCTGTATCTGATTCATATATTCATTAAGAGTCGTTGATATTATCTTATGATGATGAATGATAAAATATTACAATGAGGATTTTAATCAATTGTAAATTCAATTATTTTGCACTGGGCGGGAATCTTATCTGCTCCGCCACGGAGGTTGTAAGGTTATCTTACAGTATTAATGTCCTAGAGTCCTATGTTAATCGTCATGCAGTCGCTAATAGTAGAAATGGTAATTTCACCTTATATGAAAAAGAGTCTGCAATTCAATTCTTACCACGATGAACATTCTGAGTCCTTTTTACATGTGTTCAAAACTGTTCTATTTTATCAACACGGGGGAGTGCAATGTGAAAAGAAATTAATCTAAATAACAGCGGACGGTCTTCGTGGTTGAGTGGTTACGATCCATGGCAACGAATCTGGAAGTCACAGGTTCACATCCCGGCATGCGCAAGTATTATTAGATTAATTTGTGTTATTTCACAATTTATTAATTAAAAATAATATTTAGTATATTTGCGGCACGTTCCAGAGTGGTAGATACTGTCAGGATCGCCCTAGTGAAAGATCATCATTTATAATGAAAACGTTGCTTGAAATGGCTTTAGCCGTGTTTGGTGACCAGATCTGAATATCCAGGTATTCCCCACCTTCCTCTTCCCGTCTCGTTCCACTCATCAATACATTCAGCCTCACAACATACCCCAATTGGGGATGTCATAGTCTCACTGGCTCCAGACGGTTGGGAGTAGTTGGGACTCTTGTATGGTATCGCATAAAAAAAAATAATAATAAATGCATCTGGTTCCCTCTGCGGCGTCATGAAAATTTAATCATAATTGATGGGTGTTTTTTTTTTCTTCTTAGGGGTCCGAGAGAACGGCGAGGGCGCCGAGGACTCCTGCGCCGGGTCCCCAGACGCACCCCTGCGGCCCGGCGGCGCCTCAGCAGCCCGCAGCCCGCCGCCAGTGGCGCCGCGCGGGCCGAGCGGTCCGGGTGCGCGCTACGAGGCCGCCCCGGGGCAGGCCAAGCTGGTGTTGGTCAGCAGAAACAAGGAGAACAGGCCCAAACTGAGTCTTCTGCCAAATTTCTTCGATGGAGGTGAGGTTTTCTAATTACAATAATATTATATTATTTTTCTCCACCGAATAAGTAACCGATAGAAAAGTGTGTTATGGACATTTCCGTGTCCCGAATCGTGCCGAGCAATCAAATTGTTGTTCGGCAAGTAATAAATACCGAGTAATTAATCAATTTTAAAAAATATGTATTTTTAATTTTAATGCCATTGGGTGCTTACACATGAAATGCGCTTTAACAGGAAATCAAAATGCATGGGCTTGTATGAAGATGGTTTTAATTTACCATCCTTGCCAATGGCATATCGTGGACGGCAACCGCTTACCGTGGCGTAGCCGTTGGACACCTAGCTCCCCGTAAAGCCGTGACGGTAATTTTGAATCAAACTCTTGTTTCTTTTATATAGAAATATTACATATTATAGGTTAGGTTAAACATGTTGTTTGTATGTTATTTTTCTTCACTTTTCATCAATGTCCTGTTTTGTAATGAATCCCTAAATGTGACCTAATGAAAAGGGTTACTAATGAGTTGGTCGGTTTGTTCCAGTAGTCGATGAGGCTACCAAGGTGGCAGGGGTGCTGAAGAACGGCGGCAAGGCGGTGGCGGCAATGGTGGTGGGTCCCGCACCCGCCCCTGGGCCCGCCCACGGAACCCCTGGCGGCTGCAGCCAGGCCAGCTCCACCCCTGGACTGGACGATGGATACGGCTCCTCCAACAGCTCTCCGCACAGCTCCGGTGAGTGTTTGCTTCTCAGTATCGGTGTATCTCATTGAACGCGGTGGCAATATCCAATTGCGCGTGACTAACGTTATTTTGACAGATGCAGTTTTGCAGATGATTTATATAAAGTAATTTTTGCGATAGATCATCTCCAGGACGCTCAGTACAAACATCCATCGGTTCAACTCAGATTGAGCTTAGGCGTGTCATTTTCATTTGATTTTCGAATAAATGTATCACCACAGTCTGTAGGCAACTCGCATTGCACCGCAAAGTATTAGTATTTACTCTTCGGAAAGCAAAATTTCCTAATGATCAACTCATCCTCTTTGCAATTATGCGAAATTTATTGTAAATCTCCATTTTGCCAAACCGCCACTTTTAGTCCAACAGCAAATAAGTAAAAAGGTTCGACTTGTTTACAAAAACTGTTTTTTTTTTTAAATATTCAGTGTATTTTTCCAACCGCTGTCAAAATCACGCGAAACAAACGTGGGCTGCTGTGAACTAAACTTATGCCAAAATGGGTGATACACGACCTTTGCCTCCAGCCGCCGAAATCATAAGTATGGCAAGTTTATTAATTCTGACGTCGGTGAGGTGCAACGATTCGACGACTCGTTTGTTGCCAATAGCAAACCGTTCGCGACAACTTTATTCTAATCCACTAGTAACTTTTCTCATTTTACCAAACTTTTCTTATTGGAACAACTTATTGAAGCATTTTAATCATTGAAGATTGTATTAACAATATCAAAAGAAATATAAAACAGAAAATTAAAAGGTTACAGTCGCATCTCGGACTCGAAACCAGGATCTCTGTCTAACTGAGCTAATACCACCTTATTGCATTTTTTGAGG
This sequence comes from Halesus radiatus, assembly GCA_022606495.2. Classification (NCBI taxonomy): domain Eukaryota; kingdom Metazoa; phylum Arthropoda; class Insecta; order Trichoptera; family Limnephilidae; genus Halesus; species Halesus radiatus. The sequence continues at coordinate 4,738 of JAHDVE020011995.1, forward strand.
GAGAGATCGATTCAGACGGTTGCTGATGGTTTCATCTCTTCCTCGCATTCAATAAATGCTGGCATCCCACAAGGATCGGTTCTATCTCCGACATTGTTTTTGTTGCACATCAATGACCTCTTGACATGTGCACCAATCCATTGTTACGCGGATGACAGTACAGTTCATGATTGCTTTTTGTTTGACAAGCCCCCAAAGGGCACACAAACTCCAACGGCTCGGAGGGCTTTGAAACAGAGAATGGACGGTTACCTTGAGAGGGTCTACTCTTGGGGTAAGAATAACCTCGTCGAATTTAATGTTTCAAAGACCCAATCATGTCTGATTACGTCTAAAAGGGATCGAAATGACAATCTAGTCTCCTTTAATGGAAGCAATCTTCCCAACAAGCCCTCCATTGATATGCTTGGTGTAACCTTAGGTGGCTAGCTCAGGTATGGGGGCTCCATCGAAACCAGAGTAAAGTTAGCCTCTCAGAAGCTGGGCGTATTGTACAGAGCCCGCAGATATTTTAATAGTACACAGCTGCGGACCCTGTACAAATAGCAAGTGCGCCCCATTGTAGAATTTGGCAGCCACCTCTGGTCGGGAGTCCCAAAATATCTGAAAAAAAACCTTGACTCTGTGCAGAAACGGGCAGTCCGTTTGATAGATTCGCCTATCTTAACAAATGGGTTGCAATCTTTGGAGCACAGACGTCGGGTGGGAATGCTGTCCTTGTTCTACCGGTATTTTAATGGAAGATGCTACGAGGAACTAGCGTCATTGATTCCTTCGGCACCGGTGCATAGTCGGGAAACACGCCAAACGCGCGCCCAACATTTGCACACGGTTGACATTTGTCACATGAGAACGGGTCGCTTCTACGACTCGTTCTTGTGTTCAACAACTCGGCTGTGGAATGATCTGCCGGCCTCTGTGTTTCCTCCATCCTATAACATGGGTCTCTTCAAGACCCAAGTTCACTCCTTCCTATCCTCTAAAAGATCCTCCACACAGCATCCCCAAAGATGATATAGGCCTTGAGGGAAATTATTTCCTCCTTGGTCTCCTGTGTGGAGTTACTGTAAAAAAAAAAAAAAATTCCGTCATTTTCATCGATATCATACTACAAATTAAGAACTTCTTTTTTTTTGCATAGACCCTGATGAAAATAATTATCCTCGGGGCTTATGTCATCTCTGAGGATGCTGCGTGGAGGGTTTTTTTGGGGAGAAGAAGGAAACACAGAGGTCAGCAAATCGTTTCACAGCCGAAAACGAGTCAAATAGACGACTTGTTCTCATGTGAAAAATTTCAACCTAGTACAAATGTTGGGCGCGAGTTTCACGTATTTCCTGATTGTGCACCAGTGCTGAAGGTATCAATGACGCTAGAGCATCTTCCATTGAAATACCGATAAAACAAGGACAGCATTCCCATCTGACGACTGCTCAGTTACTGTAAAAAAAATCGTGTTGAGTAGCATTGTATCCATATTTGAATTTAATAAGAGTAGAAGAATTTAATATTACGCAGGTTGGGGGGAGCGTTCACGGAAAGGGGTCCACGGCGACAAAAGTTTGGGAACCTATGATATAACCGATCCTATTCCTCCTTGGCAAGGACTGTAAAAGTCTGGGGAGGCCTCCAACCAGCAATAGATCAAGTAAGGCCGATAAAAAATACAAAAAAACATAACTCATTTAAAATTTTAAAAGGTTTTGCGTCAAAATGCGAAAATCGGTTCAAAAATTCACCCATCGTAAATAAGCTAAAAGGAGCTCTATCATAACTTACCCAAAGGTTCATATTGAAAAATCTACGACGGGTCTTTATTATCCGTCCTCGTATAAATTATAAACATGTCAGGCGAGGGTACGGCCATTGTCAAAAGTTGCTAAATTCAATAACGATTCAATATTTTGACTCCCCGGCTCCTTTTTGTGTGGAAAATGCGTATACAAAAGTTGAGATGACAAAATGTTCGATGAATTTCCGGCGAATATTGGGCGAACTATAAATTAGAAATTACGTCGGGAAATTAAGTTTGTTGGCAAAGCTTTCATTACGCGTATTTTGGCCACTATTAACAGTGGCCTATGTTGGGCGCCAATTATAAGGTTAGGCCTTTGGAGTTTTGGAATTATCAATTGCGTTCCTATGACTAAACAGAACGGAAACAAAATAAAAAAAAATGTTAAAAATGAACAAACTAACCCAACCAAACTTAACCTAACCTAATCTAACGCACAATTTCACTATATCGACATTCTTCACAATACCCTTTCAAAATATCGAACCGCAGTAATACATAGGACCACAAATTGATGCATGAGTATAAAATGTATCGAGAACATCTCCTGTCCCGATCCTATCTTCCTCTTCCTCTCCCCCTTCCTTCTTATTTTTTTTTTGTAATAAAATATATTTACTTAACCACTTTTAGCATAAGAAACTTTTGTAAAAAAATTATATAAATCTGTATTAAAAGCTGTTTTTTTCTTACAAATAAATAAATCATAAAAAGTATAATAAAAAAGCCCAAGGTAACCCAACAAGACTTAACCTAACCTAACTTCCATATTCTTTTACAATATTGCGTTTTATCAACAGTGGCCTATGTTGGGCGCCAATTATAAGGTAGATTAGAGTTTTGGAATTATCAATTGCGTTTCTATGACAAAACAGAACGGCGACAAAATAGAAAACTGTTAAAAAAGTATAATAATAAAGTCCAAGCTGACCTTACTAAACCTAACCTAACCTCTTACTTTATCATATTTAGTTTTATCAATATTAGAGTCATGAAAATTTCACGTTTGTCATAACGTGAAACATGAAATTTGCAAATTTCTGGTAAATAACTGCGATTTTTCGTATTTTCACGTGGCATTTTAAAATGAGAATATCATTTTATACGTTCTAAATGTTTCTCTGTCTATGGTTTTGAGAAGTTTGAATTGTCATAAATTTGAAGGTAGCTAATTTCATGTCGAAATCGTCGAGTACTGTAATTTTTTTTGGTTTTTGCATTGTACCATATTGTAATATTGTAATACAATATAGTACAATACATTATGCATTGTATTCCTAAGAGTTAAGAAACTCATTGTGGGATTACAGTTTTTAGAAACAAACATACTTAATATTTAAAATGCATAATCAACATTCACAGTACATTAACAAGATTTACAACACATAATTAGCATTTGTAATAAAGACATATCACTGGTACATTGTAATACAAGTGTACAGAGACACTTATTATAAAGTAACACCTCACTGGTACATTATTTAGCTATACTTATTACAGAGACACATCACAGCATTAATCCTTAAGGTATTCTTTCAAATAATACAGATTAGGCATCTTACTTTGAGACCTTTCGCATTGGCTTACTAAAGTTAATAAGGAAAGAATCTATCACTGGAGAAACTTAGTTCTAAAGCCACGTGTTTTAAAAAAACACCGATGCACTAGATTAAAAAAAGGTTCAAAAGATCCTAATTCTCTCTCTGTCCCATAAGTTGCGGCCCCACGTGGTAAGCGGTGACCACTGAAAGCTTTTTCAAGGATTCAGGATTTTCGGATCAGAAAAGGGTCACGTGTTTCCGGAATCGGGAAGACAGGATAGTAGATACAACCGTAATCCTGTAAGAACTATAGGTAGCTACAAAAATTCTAACTACCATGGCTAAATTGCTGAAATTTGAAAGGCTGCAATGCGTATAGTACATTGTTTGTAAGTTTGCAACTATTTAATATCGGGATTGTGGGACAATTTTTTTTAAACCAAAAAATACATCATTTCATAGAGGCTTTAGTAAACTTTACAGTAATTATAAGGTCATATAGAAATAATAATCAATAAATATATTAAAAAAAATAAACCACTTCACTAGGCTGAACCTGAAATAATAATCAAAGTGGTAGATACTTTCAGTATCGCCCTGGCGAAAGACCACTATTCAGAATCCAAACGTCGCTTTAAATGGCATTAGCCGTATTTTGTTACCGGATCTGAATATCCAGCTGTTTCCCTATATTCCTCTTTTCATTCTCCTCCCCATTCCCATAACCTCCAGCCTCACAACATACCCCAATCGGGGACGCCATAGTCTCACTGGCTCTAGACGGTTGTGAGCTGTTGGGACTCTTGTGAGGTATAAACATTAAATTATTTAACATTTTTAATTCATTTCTTTCCTCATTTCAATACTTATTTAAAATTTTTGTGCATGTTTGTAATTTGTCTATTCTTGTCATTATTTCTCGGCATTCTGTGTATCCTGATGAGGAAAGCTTCAGAAACATGTTAATATTTATATATTAAATAGTTGTTTATACAAAACATTTATTCACTTTATTGCTTAGTTTGCTTAGTTGCTGATTTGTTTTAGACTGGACAGGTTTTACTTGACCGGGCATCTTCAGATTGGTGAATTTAAATTTTTGTGGGGAATTTATAACGTACATTATATTTTTAATCATTGAAGATAATATTAAAACAAACCGAAAAGACACAGAAAAGAAAAAGATAACGTTAGCAAATGAGACTCGATACCAGGACCTCATGGTTTATCCGGGACCATGCGCTCCAATCCAATAGTTGTTGCATATTTCTTGTAATGTGGGTTCCACATACCACTCCCATATTCCAATTTACTTGTTGGTTATACATGTTTAGAATGGATTGAAGGTTCTTGAATTGACTTTGACATTTTATGTATGAATCCTATCATTCTCAATGTTTTTTTTATATGAATACCGCACAAGAGTCCCAAACTGCTCCCAACCGTCTGGAACCAGTGAGACTATGGCATTCCCAATTGGGGAATGTTGTGAGGCTGAAGCTATTGGGGAGGGGAAGGAGAGGGGGAAGAGGAAGGTGGGGATAAGGGGAAATACCTGGCTATTCACATCTGGTCACCAAACACGGATAAAAGCCATTTCAAGCAACGTTTCAATTCTGAATGGTGGTCTTTCACCAGGGCAATACTAAGAGTATCTTCCACTCTGGAACGTGCGCAAATATACTATATATTATTTTTAAATGAATTAATTGTGAAACAACACAAATTAATTAAATATATTGTATTGTAAAAAAAATTGTGTACAGTGCCAGGAAATATTTTTTCCTCTTCCTGTGTCAACTATGGTCAGAGGTGCATAAATGTGGAGATAATCTTCTTTACCCAGTGAGCGGGCTGCCTATTGCTACTGTAGGGCTTTTATTTCAAAGAATTGTAAACTGTGTTTTATGTGTTTATATTTAAGCCCGCTCACTAAGGTAATGGAGGGTACAAGATGGAATTTGGGCGGAGATGGAGGGGGTCGGTGCTGGGGGTCTAGCGGCCGAGGTTGGAGATAGAGGGATTCGAGTTCGATTCTAAATTGAAGTAAAAGGTTTTGGCTAAATCTATTATATGTTTTCGGAGTGGAGGAATTGATTCATTAATGTGTGCATCAAACGTAAATTTAAAATCCGGGTGCTCGTGTAAAACGATGGGATCGGTTATTCAAATTAATATAATTCTTATTTAAAACAGATGAACTTTATTTCACTTTAGACCCACGATGTTTTATCAGAAGGAGTAAAACGCGAGAGATTTTAATATGTGGAGATTATGAATTATGAACCGCAAGCCAATGTCACACGAAGTCGAATGTCAGTTTGTTTTTTCAAAAGCTCCAACATTTCGTTCACTGCTGAACACGCATACGCGTGCTAGTGTTGCCACTTGACAAAAGCTGCCAGTGTTTCAATTCCATAATCACAGTTCCTACAATAGTAACTACTTTCAAAATATATTTTTTTAATTAAATATTCATAATTTTTATTTTTTTACCTCTGTTTCGTGTGAAAGTTATTATATAACATTAATCAACATTTAAGAAAACATTTCCTAATTATAACTAACTAACTAACCATCACGCCGTTTCATCGCAGGGGTAGGCAGAGAGGACGGACCGCCAAACAACTCGATCTTGGCATACACTTCTTGCTTCATTCGCATTCATACAACGCCTCATACATTCTCTTCTGTTATTCCGACTTCTGACATGGCCCGACTCGAGTATTTGATTCACTTGATCGTGCCATGTCTTCCTCGGGCGTCCCCGGCTTCTTCTTGCATTCGCATTCGCGTCATATATTCTCCTTACACTCCTCTCTTCGTTCATTCGCTCTACATGCCCAAACCATCTAAGCGTCCCTTTCTTAATCTTGCTCACTACGCTTACATCAGCCTTGCATTCTTTACGAATCTCCTTCCAATTATGACATTTCCTAATTAAGAGATTCCCAATTTCAGAATCAAATCCATGCAAAGAAAATTAACCTGTGTGATTGCATATCGTGAAGGTTTATCTGATCAATTTGGAACGTATAATGATCGAATTTCGCACTATTAACTACAAGCTCTGTCAGTCAGACGTAAACTTTCTGATGTATTCCTTTTGTACAAAATTATGCACGCATCAATTGATACACCAAACATTTTATCACAAATCAACTTTAATACACCAACAAGAAAATCAACAAGGAGGATAAAAAACATTTTTTACATTAAAACATATCATACAAATACGGGAGATATCTCTCCGTTACCGCGGATATTAAAAAATTACAATACTATACACTGCTCTGATAATTAAATTGACATTTTTTAATGTAATTAAATAAATAAAGTTATGAAGTTGTGAATTCTTGCTTGTCGTTTGGGTGCCATAATTGATTTGACAGCGAAAGTGATACATTGTTAAGATTATTACTATCTCTAAACAAAAAAACATTAATTTCAAAATTTTATTTCATCCAAACATATTTTTTCAAAATATACACGTATCTAAATAATAAAGTTCTTCAGTAGGTTATGTAACTACTTGTTCACAAACAAACCTTCTTCTTTTCCTCAATACAACATGGCGGGTTCAATCTTTTTCATACTAATTTTAAAACGTTATAGCAACAGTTTTACATATTGGATTTCATTCAAACTACTCTCTAAACCTTCCCGGCACTGATAAGAACATACTGATATTTTCAGCGAAATCGGTAGAATGATTTTTGAGAAAATCGACGGCAGATAGCCAGACAGACAAATATTAATATTTTTATATATATATAAATATAATTTTGATTTCCAAACATCCACAGTGACATAATATCACTAAAGTGATCTTTTAAAGAGATATAAAAGGTCGTAAGTGATGAAAGTCACACCTTTGGGATTTACGACCTTACCGCTTGAACGGGCTTCATGGGTCCTTGAAACAAAACCCAACAATAATGGTCCGATCCATCTTACAAATGGTGAAATTAGCAGGTACCGCCAGCACCCCAGCACCCCGGCACCCCAGCACCATCGCACCCCGTAACCCCCACTGGCACCCACTGCACCCCTTCCAGTAACCCATCAATAAAGTGATTAATACCCGTAGATCTAGCCAACGTTCAGCTTCGCACTTAACTTAAGAGGAACGGCTGCGATGCCCGTTTCATAAATAACTCTTTTTTTATTTGAGGCCAAAATACTCATCCAAACTTTTTTTAAATTAAAGATTTACAGCCATTCTCCCCAACTTTTCGATAGATCAATCTCAGCCGCCGATCAGCCAAATGTTTTGTTAAGTATTCGCTATATTTGACTGTCTCCAAACATTTTTCATCTTTGAACTTCCTAAATTGTCTATGGAGGACTCGCCCACTTCCATGGAAAATATAATTGTGCCACCACACGTTCATAGTCAATAAAATGACATCAAAGTAAAAACTTTCTAAGTAAAATGAACATAGATGAGTTAATTTTCTATTTATTATGAATTCATATTATTTGACATAAATATTGTATTACAAACACCAATATTTTATATTTAAAAACGTATATGTTAAAATAATACGTGTTAGCTTGACTTTTACTAATGCCGCGAAAACGGATGTATACTTTTTTGACGTTAGTCTTTCGTACGTTCTTTCAATTTTCAATCAATAATTGTCAATAATATCTTCATCGTCGCTGTCTTCATATTCGCTGTCCATACCCGCTATTGGTATTACATTAAAAATATCTTCATTTTCGCTCTCCATATTCAAAATTGTCAATACACAATAGGTACAAAAATAGTTCGCGAAACGAATGATGTTTGACCATAGATATCTATGACATTTGACGTTTACGTTGTCATTTGACACTCTGTTGACACTTTTTTATAAATAGTCTTTTACTGGGGAGAATTTTAATCCACAGAAATCGATAACTTAAAATGATCGCAAATTTGACTGAGAGTTTCGTTGGGAAAGGCGAATTTGTGCATTTGAACAGTGCTGAGGCAAAATTTCGGCTCATCAGATGCTCAGTAAGGTTGGGAAGAGCGGCCGTTGGTAAATATCTAGTATGAATGAGAATTATTTTATTTATTTTTGTTTTAAATTATGAAGCATACGCCATGAAAAAAAATCCTAATTTTGGATAATTAATTAATAATTTTAATTATTTGCAGGTTGGTCGTATTTTTTTTTAAATTATCATATTTACCATGTAAATATGATTACGTAAATGAAAATATAAAAACAAGACATTTTAAAAAATAACGTTTTTTCGGGTTGATATTTTAAATTATGTACGGCAAATTTTGTGTTCCGAGGTAAATTGGTCGCTTTTAATTTAATTTAAAGTCCACCCATATTGCCTTTTTAATATTTTTTTTTAATTTTTAAATTTTATATTTCATTTTATTTTCAAAGCAAATGAGGTAAAACTTTTTGTTAGCCCCCAAATAATTGTTAAAGGTGCCTCTAAAATCGCGAAAAATCAATTCCTTTAATGGCCTATATTTCATAATGTAAAACAAAAATAGTTCTCATCCGTACTAGATATTTACTGAACATTTAATTTTTTTTAAATATATCATTCAGTTTGGATGGGTATTTTGGCCTGAAATCCGAAATTAAGTTATACATGAAACAGGCAGCGCAGCCGTTCCTCTTAAATGATATCGTTGTATAAAAAAAATCCTCCGTAATGAATTAAATTTGATGAATTGTGAACGATTCAATACACCGTCGGACCAATAAGTTGGAAAAGGGTTCGTAATTTTAATGGAGTGGAGGGTACTTTTGGAGAAAGACCACCGTTCATAATTATTATACCTGACTAAAGCGGTGTTCTTTGTTCATCATCATTTTTTAATTAAAATAATCATTTATTCAAGAAAAAATTTAACAATTGATACAGAGTAATAATTCATAATTATGTTGTAAAAATTCATTTTTATAATAATACATAAAAAATGGTTCCATGACAATTGATCCCCCGACAGTTGATCCCCTAAAGGATTATTTCTTCTGTACTTCCTCATTTGTAAAATAAGTACGCAGAGAGGATATGCGGCCGAATAACAAAAGCTGATATACTTGCAGAAGTCTTGAGCGGAAATCCGCTATACAAAATATCCTCTCCGCATACTTACTTTACAAAAGAGGATGTAGAGCAGAAATAATCTTTTACGGTATTAAATATTAATTGTTTTTGTGTTTAATTCGTAGAACTCCGTTTATTTATTTTTTTAAATTTAATATAAATCAAATTTAATAATGTTATTATTAAGTTCTGTAAGTATTTACAGTTTTTATTATTGCGATAGCTGTTTCGGCGGTCAAGGCTATTTTCAAACTGCAGTTTTAAAATGGCCTTGAACGCAGTATTTGATCCACTCGATCGTGCCATGTCTTCCTAGGGCGTCCCCGACTTCTTCCATTCACATTCGCGTCATATATTCTCCTTACTGCAGTGTATATTGTAGTTCTTCGTTCATTCCCTCAACATGCCCAAACCATCTAAGCGTCCCTTTCTTAATCTTATTCATTACGCTTACATCAGCTTTGTATTCTTCGCGAATCTCAACATTTTTCACACGATCATACATAGTTTTACCACACTGTAGAATTTGGCAGTCACCTCTGGTCGGGAGCCCCAAAATATCTGGAAAAAAAACCCTTGACTGGCGAACCGTTTGATAGATTTAAGGGTCCAGTATAAGACCGCGTATTCACCGCCGTTAGGAATTTTAGGCCTCAAACTCAAAACCACGATCCGGCAGCAGGATTGGGGAAATGTGGATAATGTAGACCACGCCGGATTAAAAAAATGTTCATCGTATTGATGCAATACGAAACAAAAACATTTGCTCTATATTTTTTTCGTTTATTCGCTGTGTAACAATAAATTAATAGAAGCTTGACAGACTTAACTCAGCAGTCGGAAAAGGGAGGATTTTTTGCCGCTTACTGCAAAGTAAAGCAAGTCGATCTGTTGGTATAGGTTAGGGTAAATGATGAGAATATGTTTTTTTTTAAATTTTGTATATAATATATTAATAATTGACAGTACCCATACAAAGTACCTTTCACAAAATATTTTTTTGTTGTTACTATTTACGTATTTATTTCTTCACATCATAATCTTTTATTTTTGCTTCGGAAATATTACAAAGTACCTTTCACAAAAAATTTTTTTTGTTACTATTTACGTATTTATTTCTTCACATCATAATCTTTTATTTTTGCTTCGGAAATATTATAGAAATGGGTAACGTGGATCACCTGCTCAGAAATACTTTTAAGCACAGTTTTTGACATAGGGAATTATTTTCATGGTTTTTGAATCAAGGAATCCGATTTTCGATTGTCCACTTGTGGATTCAAGATGGTTGAAATGAATTAGATGCTTTTTTATATGGCTGTTCTTTCAATGGCTTTGGTTTTTTATTAATGGTTAAGGAATCCGACTATTACATTTAACTTAGGAACCAAGATGGCGGATGTGATCCCGTTTATTAAACGGGAATAAGAATTATTTGTCTTTTGATAATTTTTGGGATTTCGAAACGGCCTTCAATATTGTATACTAAACAGCAGTAAAAATATAACATAGGTAGATAACAGTGATTTACAACCCACTCCAGACGCAGACAATAAGCTTGAATACAATTCACCCGTAGTTCAGTCAATGAAGGCAATAAGAAAAACTGAAATTTTGCAGGTGAATAATACCTATAACAGGGAGTATTTTCACAAAAGTCTCCTATCTTCCCCTTGCCCCTCTCAAACGCAAAGTAGACCAAATATGCTATAATTTGAAATCAAATACGTTTCTAAGGACTTAATAGTGTCCGAGATACAGCGGTTCTAAATTATGCAAATTTTTTGTAAGTTATCATTCTTCGCTATTTTTTAGTGTTTTGGTCAATTTTGACAGTGAAGGAGTAATTTTTCGGTAAAGGTTAATCTATACTTTATAAAGTAGGCTAAAGATGGTACAAATTGAAAGCAAATTGGTCTCCAAGGACCTAATATCGTCTGAGATACAGTTGTTCTAAATGAAGAAAAACATTCTTTGTTATCCATTCTTCGCATTTGATTTCAGTGTACCTCCAAACACTTTAATTCCGATTTTGAACCAAATCGGTAGAGAACCCAAAATTCAAAATGAACATCGAAATTAATCAGGTTGACATTAAATTTGACATCAGCACCCCCCTAACATGACTTACGCCGCTTTCTAAGCAAATCGGTGTGAATATCTAGAAATTCAAGATAGCCGCTAAAACTATGGATTTTGATAGGCACAGATCGGCATACTTATATATGCAGTCGGGGGCGTCAAGATTGTAAATTATATGGGCACAAAAAATGTTAAGATTTAAAAAATAATTCGTTCATTCATTAGTTTTGCTTTTGACAGCCTGCAAAGATATAATCTTATAGATCTATACCACGTCCGTCAGTTTTTTTCCAGTGCGCAGGTCTTTTATATTGTGCCGTATAATAAATTAATCACTTTTTGGACCATCTTAAAGAACGTTGCAAAGAAATGTGATTACAACAACAAAAAAATCGAAAATACGTAATTCCTACATTCCGGTGGCAGTTTAACACCTCTCTTCCCAGCTATTCGTCATAAAACGGACAGAAATATCGAA
>JAHDVE020011996.1:0-20807 GCA_022606495.2 Halesus radiatus
AATGTAAAAATGACAAATTTCTAATACTTAAGTAAGGTGTTATCAAACATACTAAAACATGTTATATACGTTGAAACGATAATGCGGTGCTGAAAGGGTTAAACGATATAAAATAAAATATTTTATTTCACGTCATATACAAATTTTCTTGCTTACCAAATAAACGTCTCAGAACACTAGGTGAATATATATGTACATTTGTATTTTTTTCGGAAATTCGTATTAGTTCTAATATGTAAGATTCCACTAAAGCACTCTATTATTTATATCATACTCACACATCTCATCGAAAGGGTATTTAAGAGAACGTTAAAATTAATTTTATCCCAGTTTCGAGATGTTTCAGTTCTTTCTCTATTATACATCATCCCATCATAAAATCTCACTTAAGTATAGGTACAGGTAGTAAGTTTTTGTCTCCGGTCAGGAGAGGCTTTGTGCCCGCCAGTTTTATTCTGCATTGTCGTGAGTGACGCAGCCTCCCACTTCCTCGTTCGTGTGGCAGTTAGTCACGCCGGTACCTGGTACCTACCTGTCCACAGTATCTACCTACCGAGTCAACCTGATTACAGTTCCTGCCTATATAGTGTACACCTACCTAGTCTGCAGTACCTACCCAGTATGCAGTACCATTCAGTACCTAAGTAGCTCACGATACGTATAGTTTGACATTTAAAAATAGACAAAAATTGAGGGAGCTGCGATCGTTTAAAAGGTTTTAAATTCCAACACCAAAATGGCTCATATGAAGTTTAATGCAAATTAAAAAAAAAGAAAACAGAATAGTCCAAGTGCATATGATATTTTACGTAGCAACGATTATTTAGGAGCTAATGTTAATTTTTTTATTATCCTTTTATCTATTTTCAATCCAAAAACTTGTTTCTCTTTTTCTTCTTCTCTTTATCATGCACTACATCATGTATTGTGCCCTTTTATATCTTATTATATGTTTGGACCGATTGCGGAATTAATTTTGAATATACTGGGAATTGCTATGTTTCCCCCGCTCCCCGTTCCCGTTCCTTCCTGCGTTTACGCAAATCATATTGTAATTCGAACTCCCGCCGGTTCAACTGTCAAAACCAAATCGATTTGACCTTACGCAAGTTCTACCCAATTACAAATTACGAGCCGCAGAAGACAAATAAAACTTAGTGAAACGCATCCACACCAACTCCCGCAAACAGTAACCCTTTATACCAATATGCAAAGTTTTTACCAGTGATTAAACACTAAATTAATATTCAATTTAATAAAAGTCGCGAAACCTACCTACGGAGATGAGCTGCAATCGGTCTAGGGCTCAGCGTTGCGATATTATGTATTATATACAATTTTATGTTATCCGAAATATAAAAAAACTCTTTGCTTTTTTCAGTTTATACATAATATATATTATGCTCTTATATATTATGTATCATGTACATCAGATTATTAAAATTTTAATTTTTTTTTTTGTGTTATCTGCAACTTTTTTTGCTTCTTTATTGGCTGTGTCATGCACTCATACATTATTATACATATATATCATATGTTACACTTATATACCCGCTACGTATCATGTTTGTTATCTTAAAACTTTTTTTTCTTTCTTGTGCACAAAAAAAATGTTATATTTTAAATTTTGTAAAAGTCCGCCAGAGCGTTAGTAATTAATAAATAAATAGCTTTTAGTTTAACCAAATGGTGTTCAGAAATTAGTGGTACTTTCGAAAGGAGATGATTCTGCATTATATTCTAAGACTATCATGTTTAATTTTTTTAATTATATAACGCTATTTGAAAGGCAATTTGTATTGTATTTCTGAAATTTTATGTATCGAAAGTTAGATAAATAAAAAAATCTAATTCGCAGATCTAAATTATAAATTTTGAAATTCGTTAATTTTGAGTTGTTTCTTAAAACAAATGTCAAACAACATTCTGTTCCTCCAAAATAATTAAAAATCTGTATTTAAATTCCAAGCTTGGCAATAAAATGCAGACATTTAATAAAGTGAAACTATATTTTTTCATTAATATGACAATACCAAGATGGTAAGTCTTTGAAATTTTCTTCCTCACATTCATATTTTATGTCTACTATAAAATGTCAGACTTTAAGAGGTGGTCAGTACCTAAATAGTGTACAGTACCTACCTTGTACCCGTGTGCCACTGTCACAGTCGATTCGCCGCAGGCCGCAGGACAGGAGATGTGACTTCTCTCCCGGTGAGGCGGACAGCGTCACTGTCCCGCGGGTCCGAACTTCTGTCTAAAACCGTCGTCCGCCGTACTCTAATACCTTCGCCCAGACTCCGAGAGACATGGGATCATGGCCTATCTCATTAGGAGTTCAAACGGAGAGTAAAAAAGTGAGAAAAAAATTCCTTCTACATCAAAAATACTACGTTACTCTTTTCCATATTACATTATTATTTTTCCTAGATCTAAAGAAATTTCATTATATCACTGCACCAGAAATTAGCGACCTAGCAACAGGAATCAATTCGGCGATTCATTAAAACGTCCGTGGCTAATACTAATGAATAACATAATGTCGTAGGTTACAAAAAATTGTTTTAAATATGAAAATCACAATTTTCTTAAAAAACATTTCCTGTTCTCTTTTTTATGTGACAAAGTATCATCTTCAGTAATTAACTTATTTTAATAACGACTTAAAACACGATAATCTCAGAAAAAATCTGTCGATTCTTGCAAAATACTATTCCATACAAATTTATTGCCAACAAATATTCGTATGGCTGCGCACACGGTCGCCTTATAGATTACAAAGAAGTGCACGCTCGGCATGGCTTTCCGCTGAAGCGTCACAAGAATGACAATGTATGAACAATTTCTTAGGACAGAAATCCCGATAGACGCTGAATTCATAACGCCCATATGGAATTCATTTCAGATTCGCTCGTGCAGTATACCTATAATATGGACGGGTGAATTTTTTAGCACCGATTTTGAATGGCACGCTGTTTAAAGTATGGTATAATTATGACACTCCTTTGTTTTATTTTCCTTTTATTATGGGAGTTCACTGCACACACGCACGTTAGAGAAAACCCCAGTGCATGCGATGCATGAGCTAGACAAGTGCGAACAAGTATTAAGTAATAGTTGAACACTTATGCACATAATAATAATAATGTTTTATTATCTTCTTTTTTTTATAACAAAATAAAAAAATAATGATATCCTCACTGGGATTTCCCGTGATTTCATTTACAAAATAATAAATTACATTATTTTAAATTGATGTGCTTGATGAAAAAAGTAAAAATAATTCTACGATGAGGTGTTTTAAGCGCAGTTGAGTGGTTTCGGTGTTACTCTGTATTTTGGTGTTAATATATTTTCTATTTCGGATCTTCCTATGTAACGTATCCAGTGTTTTATTTGATTTTTAAATTTATTATGGTTGTTGTGATTTTGTTGACCCACCGAAGTTTCGGTTTCGACCAGTTTCGGCCAGTCAACAAGTTTCGGTTTCAGACGAAAATTAGCCGAAACTTTGGCTCAGGCGATCTCAATTACAAAAGTACAACATTAAATTTATGAAAATGATTATTTTATTTAAGAAAAAAATTGTTTTAGATAAAAAGTTTAACTTGGATTAGAAGTATAAACTAACTAGGTAACTTTTAAGGTTAAATGTGCCAAGCGCATAGATCTCAATTACAATAAGTAAGAAAATGATTGTAGATTCAAGTTTTCTTACAGTTCAAAGTTTAAAGTATTTATAATTTTCAAATTTTATTTCTTTTTGTTAAAGTTTATCGTATAATAATTCTGATTCGTAGTTAGTAATTCTAAGATTTCTTTTTTATTTTTTTTGTAATTTCTTTATGTAATTACCATAGAATAAAGAAGAATACAAGAAATTCGATGTGGGCGTGTTTCGTGATCCAAAAGTCTGGCCATCCGGACCTTAAATGTCTAATACCAAAAAATTTTTCACTATCATTTCATTTCCATCAAATGGAATGGGAATATACAATGCAGGCAGTGTAAGAGAGACAGAGCACTGTATTTGATGTATTTTCATTGGCTCTCTCGGGGATTGAACCAGAAGGCACTAAGTTAAAGACACACAGGCTTCCATTTAAATATACGTGGAAGGCACTTCTAGTGTTTATTCTTTATTCTATGCACACGGGCTTTCATTTAACTCTACATGTAAAGCTCTTCTAGCGTGTATTCTTTATTCTGTACACACACTACTTACGGGCTTCCATTTAAATATACGTGGAAGGCACTTCTAGTGTTTATTCTTTATTCTATGCACACGGGCTTTCATTTAACTCTACATGTAAAGCTCTTCTAGCGTGTATTCTTTATTCTGTACACACACTACTTACGGGCTTCCATTTAAATATACGTGGAAGGGACTTCTAGTGTTTATTCTTTATTCTATGCACACGGGCTTTCATTTAACTCTACATGTAAAGCTCTTCTAGCGTGTATTCTTTATTCTGTACACACACTACTTACGGGCTTCCATTTAAATATACGTGGAAGGCACTTCTAGTGTTTATTCTTTATTCTATGCACACGGGCTTTCATTTAACTCTACATGTAAAGCTCTTCTAGCGTGTATTCTTTATTCTGTACACACACTACTTACGGGCTTCCATTTAAATATACGTGGAAGGGACTTCTAGTGTTTATTCTTTATTCTATGCACACGGGCTTTCATTTAACTCTACATGGAAGGCACTTCTAGTGTGTATTCTTTGTTCTATCATATGCACCTATGGTATACATTGATGAATTGTTACATAACGAAGAACTAAAAAGCGCTGAAATTAAACCACTTTACTCATTAAATTGATGTCTTTTATTTCATTGTGCGTTTTATTAACTAACTCTTGCGAGTTTAACAATAAAAATACCCAATTTCGGAGCATATAGTGTTTTTAACTTACTTATAAATTTCGGTTTCGGCTGAAAATCTAGTCTCAAATTATTTCGTACATTTTATCATATTTGTCCTTTTGACGACTTAATTATTTATTTGTTAGTTGAGAATGTGCGTTGTGTATAATGTCTGTTGGGACTGTCTAGACCAGTGGTTCCCAAAGTGATTCCTACGGACCCCGAGGATTCTCGTGACGCTAAGAGGGGCCGTGGCAAATAAAAGTTCATTTGGGGACGCGTCAAGGGATCTGCGAAAGGTTTAAGAGGAATAATAATAGCCAAAAATATTTTCTAACAGCTGTGTGTCTTATGTCACCTCGAATATACGTAATACGCATAAAGTTCGCTTCGCAAGTGGTGTCTAGAAATGTTTGTTGTGAACGCAAATATCGGGTTTTTATTTATTTTGTGAAGAATTTGGTAAGAAAGAAAAAAAATGGATCAAGGGAATCCTTCCTAAATAATCTCAGCTATAAAGTAGTATTTTTTAAAACTTGTTTTTTACATGCGTTCATAATTTTCTATTGAAATAAAAAAAAAGTGGTTTTCGCTTATATTTTTAACAACGCAATTATGAAATTTATCTTAATTATTATGAAAGGAATTTCTAGGAAAAAGTTCAATTTATCCAAAGCATATTTTCTGGTTATCGTAATGTAAACCGATTCATTGTATAGAATAATCGAAATAGTGTTTTTTATTGATAGCTTCGCATTAATATAAAATAAAATATTTGTGACCCATTTTCATTATTATGAAAGTTTCAAATAAATAACTTGGTAGCCATTTTTACGGTGGAATACAGGAGTAACTTATTGGATTATCCACAAATGGGGAGCTGAAACCAAATGTTTGAACAAGGATAACACAAATTCTCGTTACAAAAACAGCTACCAATTTTAAATCCTGCATTATGGCCCTCTGTACAGAAGCTGTTGATTGCTTCTTCGTCTTCCTATTCACAGAACGTGGATTTAGTGCAGTTAAAAGCCTCATCACGAACAAAAGAAACCGACTGCAAATTAGTGCTTTTGTAGACACTTACGAATGTTGACAAACATCGATCCGAGCATTAATAATCTCATAGAAAAAATAATATGTTTTGTATTTTAAAACAAAAGTTATAATTTCAGTAACTACTACTTTAAACATTAACATATTTTATTTGTCTCTTATTTTTACGTCACAATTCAACCATTCAAGATATTGAAGTTAAATTTGCAATTTTGCTACTATGCAGTTGTGTAGAGTTATTTCACTTGGGGGTTCATGGTCAGGCTTTTGCTATGGGAAGGGATCTATGGGCATAATAAGTTTGGGAAACACTATTCTAGACGAAGATATTATTATGTGTTATAAATGTCGCCAATCACCATAAGCCCCATTAAGTGGAACGGCTGTGCGGCCTGTTTCACCCAAAACTTATTTAAAAACAAAATATGTAAAGTAATTTATTAACAAATAAATGTTTTTTATGTTTTTCACGTAAAAATAAATATTTATTACCAGCCTGATTTTGTTTGGAATCAACAGAAGTTAAAGAAGTTGAGAGGAACGGCTGCGCGGCCTGTTTCATCCAAAACTTAATTTTGGATTTGAGGTCAATATTTAATTAAAGGTTTAGTAAATATCTACTACGTATGTGAAGTATTTTATTTATTTATGTTTTAAATTATTATTATATTTAAACTATAATATTGTCAGGTTTCGTAAGGCGAGAATGTTTGTCATTCTTTATTATTTTTATTTACCTGTGTTTAGTGACTAGATCTGAATATACAGATACTTCCAAACCTTCCTCTTACCAATCTCCTCCCCCCGGGATTTCCTTACGACTCGTGTACGGTACCTGATAAGTATGTAGGCACTGCCGAAAACCAGCTGCACTCCGGGCTCCTGAATGTATAGCTGGGCAGCAATGGCGTGCATTGCTCTATGACCAAAGGTAGGCTTTGTGCAATTTTTCAAGTTCGTGTGCGGATTGTTAATTGAATATTAGAAAATGTCTATTTTATTATCATCTTCGGCTGATTGTTATGGCCAACTGAATAAATGAGCGTATAAGCTCCTTACTAAATTCATGTTTTTACTATTTTATTTCTGTAATTCATTCTTTTGGTTCATTTTTCTTAGGATAGGCACACCTTTTCAGCCTTTACGGACTCCACGCTACTGCTGAGCAGTGACCTTTTTGTCAATTGCTAAAATTATATAATACTTATTTAAAAACAAAATATGGAAAGTAGCTTATTAACAAATAAAGGTTTTTATTATTATTATTATTTACGTAAAAATAAATATTTATTACCACCCTGATTTTTTTTGGAATCAACAGAAGTTAAGGAAGTTGAGAGCTTATCGTTGATTTCCAGCTGCTGCGGAATGAACGGATAAAACTCGACGCCGAATATTTTTACTCCCGATCTGAAAGAAGCTTTAATGTTATGTAGATACAAGGAGACAATCAATGAATGACAAAGGAACTTATGTCGTCATGTTCAGATAAATGTGTTAGATACTTTCGAATTACATTATTGTTTCATCATAGTGTTGTTGTGGATATACGAGTATGTATATTCTAATTGAAAAATAATATATGATGAATGGATTGATGAATCATGGCTTCGGTTCAATATAATAATATGAAACACTGTAATTACTATTGTATAGGTATGATGGTAGGACTTAAACGTGATAACTGATAACTTTTTTAGAGAGAATGAATTGAAAATGATTATTATGAACTCATGTTTATTGTTGAAGATAGTTAGTTAAGTTATAATATAGTAATGTAGTTGATTATAGTTAATTTTATTACGAAAAATTTCATGTTTAAAAGTACACATCATAGATTTGCAAGAAGAGTGACATAACTCGAAAAGTTAGTTTCTCCGGAAATCAATTAGATTTTTTTTTTTTGTGATAATTGAGCAATAGGTACTCGGTTATTGTAGAATAAGATAAGGTTATTGCGAATGTAGCTTGCAATTCTAATAATATTATGTTTGTATTTTTTACTATTATAAATTTTTGACTAATGACATTATTCTTAGTAAAAATTTTGATTGACTAAACCGTTTATGAAAATATTGGTCCAACGCAAAATGTGACATTCTCATTGAAAATCTCACTCCCGAGGTTCCGTATCAACTACTGATCCGTCATTATTACCGAAAACCGTTGGAGATATTCCCCAAATAAGAATAGTGACACTACTGCCCTCAGCGCCGAGTAGGAATGGTACATAAGTGTTATTCTTCGAGATAAAAGATTATTACTTTTATTATTAATTTTTTTCAGATATTTAGAAAATTATGATTTTTGAGATATGTCACTCTTCTTGCAAACTGACGACTTTAATATATATATAGTATTGTTCTAACTTTTCCCCATTTTCGGACTTTGCCGGCCAAGCCGAAAGCGACCTTGGCGCCCTATCCATTCGAAACACCTCAAGGTTCATTTTAGGATTGTTCTAACTTTTCCCCATTTTCAGACTTCGCCGGCCAAGCCGAAAGCGACCTTACCGCCCTATCGATTCGAAACACCTCAAGGTTCGTTTTCGGTCAAAAAAAATGTGTCATTTTTTCGGACCGGCCCTGTCTCGCGAAAGTCGACCTAACCGCCCGTAGAGTTTAGAACACCGGAAGGGTCCCATTAGCCGGCCAAGTCTGAAAATGATGTCGTATATGATGTTGTGATGTTGAAAATGTGGGGTAAAAATCTGGGGAAAAATGTGATCTATAGTCCGGAAACTACTGAAAAATTTGTATCGACGATACGGAACGATTTACATCTGTCGGCAAGAAATAGAACTAACGTTAATTCAGTAAGAAAAAAATCAAATCCGTTCGAGTTCGGCGTTGGTTCTATTCTCAACCGCAAGATTCGTTCGATTTGTTCGCGATATTTTTCGCCGTTTTCAATAATCATTAGAGTTTCGCACCCGCCATTTTAGTGAGGGAGGGTCGCTCAAAAAGTTCGCTAGAAAAATAATCAATTAATTTTCTGTTTTATTATTAAAAAATTAATTTTCCGTTTTTTTATCAGAAAATCAGTCGGGAGGTCGGAACGAACGTTCGCTTCGCCGAGTCACGTTTCTAAATTAAAGATGTAATGAATTTTATCGATTTCTCCTTACGTTTATGATTATAAAAATATAATTATTACGAAAAGAGCGCTGGCGTTCGTGAATTCGAAATGCGGATGCTCGACCGATGACATTTCAAAAAAAAAAATTTTAAAACAGACGGTTTTTAATTTTGATATTAAAATTTACGTATTTTTTCCGTGTTTTTTTTTATTCAAAATTAGTACTAACTATTTGAGTGACCTCATCATTTAAAGACAGTGTAGCAACTGAAAAGAACACATTTTCCCGATGAATTTATTCGAAAATAATTACTGGGTAGGTACTGAAAACTTTCCGACAAATACTAAGGTACCTACATATATCGATATTATGAATTGATTCTTTTCAACGTACGAGAAATAGGTTGCAGAAACTGAAATCGCTGTTTAATAAATATTTATTTTGAATAGCGCCATTTTTTTTAAATGGACAAAATACACAGAATCCGAAGAGCATGTAGATCTGTTTCGAGATTGACATAATATATTTATTTTTTTGTTGCTTCTAAATGGGTAATAACTTGCGTATAAAATTATAAATTAATGGATTTCTCCCAGGAGCACAGAAAATCAAACAGCTGGATATTTTAAAAATAATTCATTTTGATATTCTATTTATTTTGTAATATATCTGATATTGGTATCAAAATACGCGTATTGACGTAGCGGATCCGGGCATATCGGTGAAAATTTGAGCATTCAATTTTTGGCGCTCTTTTGCGAGAAAAGGCTAATATTGAAAGCATTTTTTTGTTTCTTTTCTATAAATACTCAATACGGGTAGTGGTAGAGTAGGTATAGGGTAGAAGTAAGTTAGATATAGGGTAGGGATAGGGGTAGGGGTAGGTGTAGGCGTAGGGGAAGGGGTAGAAGTAGCCGATATGGGTATCAAACTGAGCGTCGCCACCTACGCAACGAGATTTGGGCAATTAAAAATTTGGCAACAAATTCCTAGGCCCCATTTGTCGAGATAAAGCTAACATTGAAAGTTTTTTCTTTTCATTTTCTTAAATACTTAATAGTGGTAGTCGTAGGATAGGAGTTGGGTAGATGTAGGGTAGGAGTTGGGTAGATGTAGGGTAGGAGTTGGGTAGATGTAGGGTAGGAGTTGGGTAGATGTAGGGTAGGAGTTGGAGTAGGAGTTGGAGTAGGAGTTGGAGTAGGAGCTGGAGTAGAGGTTGGAGTAGGAGTTGGAGTAGGAGTTGGAGTAGGAGTTGGAGTAGGAGTTGGAGTAGGAGTTGGAGTTGGAGTAGGAGTTGGAGTAGGAGTTGGAGTAGGAGTTGGAGTAGGAGTTGGAGTAGGAGCTGGAGTAGGAGTTGGCGTAGGAGTTGGAGTAGGAGTTGGAGTAGGAGTTGGAGTAGGAGTTGGAGTAGGAGTTGGAGTAGGAGTTGGAGTAGGAGTTGGAGTAGGAGTTGGAGTAGGAGTTGGAGTAGGACTTGGAGTAGGAGTTGGAGTAGGAGTTGGAGTAGGGGTAGGAGGTTGAGTATAAATATTTTTCCAAATATTCGTTCTAAAAATTATTTCCAACACACACACTTCTTGCTTCATCCACATTACAACACACAAACACAACTATTCATAACCAATTGCAGCTCTGCAATAGGCAAAACCTAGTATATAGTATTGTTCTAACTTTTTCGATTTTCAGACCAAACCTGGCCGGCCGAAAGCGACCTTGGCGCCCTATCCATTTAAAACACCTCAAGGTTCATTTTAGCTTAAGGGTAGCGGGATTTTGCAGCCAGGCGAAAATCATCCTTCCGCATATCGAATTTCAAAGAAAATAAGGTTCAGAATCGGATAAGGTCCGTGTCGTCGGCCTGTCTCGCGAAAGTGGACCTAACCGCCCGCCGAGTTTAAAACACCGCAAGGCTCATTTTCGCGTGCAACAAATTCAGCAAACCGAAGTTAGCCGCGGATCGAAACTCGCATTCTTAAAAAATTCTCTGGAAACTACTGAAAATTTTGTATCGAAGATATTGAACGATTACGGGTTCCATCTATTGGCGAGAACTAGAACTAACCTTAAATCAGTAAGCAAAAATTCAAATCCAATCGAGTCGGTTCTATTTTCAACCGCAATCTTCGTACCCGCCGGGTGGCGCTGCTCGATCTTCATTCGAGTTTCCAGCGATCTTTCTTACCCTACGTGTTGCCAGTGAAAGAAAAAAAATTGGCCACGAGAATATTTAAAAAGTACGTACAAAAACAGAAACCTGATCTCTCGGCGGTAAATTTTCTTCAACTATTGCCATCGGCCACGAAAATACTTAATCTTTCATTTCTGTGAGTCGAAGAGGTTAAATAAATGGATAATCGCTTTTAAAAACCACTTAGATAGGTTTAAAAATCCCAACATCTATAGCAACCGATGGGAAAACTTCCACAATAATCGTTCAAACTTTTGACAGTTATAAACGGTGTAAAAAATCGTCATTTTATTCCTTCGCGCCTATTTCACTTTTCTATGGGATAATTTTGTTCGAGAAAATTCCTTCAGTTTGTAGACAAGTGCAATATTACAAGTACCTACCCGAGAATGTAATGTACGGAAGCATTCGAATTTAATTTTCGGGTAGGTGCTACCCAAGTTTTAAGAGGAACCTATCGGAATAGTATGGAAAAAATGCTTTGAAGGTTTAATAATATTTAAAATGAACGAATTTCTTGAAATAAAATTACGAGTTTTTTTTAATGAGTAGGCGATTTTACACGGCGCCATTATTAATACTTACCTGACTAATATTGTAATACTAATTTGAAATATACAAGAACAAATAATTCGGTGAACGAAAAAAAATCGATAAAAATTCATTTATTGATAGAAAACGACAATTTTTTGTACGATTTTTTTAAAAATTTATATAGCGCTGTTTTTTTACTTTCCCCTTGAACTCAGCAGTTAGCTCCAAAGCCCCATTTTGCAAGATGTGGCTCATATTTTTTAGGGAAAATATTACGCAAAACACATTTATTAAAATAAAATCACTAGGGGTGGGGTAGGGGTCGGGGAAGGAAAAGGGGTAAGAGCAGGGGTAGGGGTAGGGGTAGGGGTAAGTTTAGCCGATATGGGTATCAAACTGAGCGTCTCCACCTATGCAACGAGATTTGGGCAATTAAAAATTTGGCAACAAATTCCTAGGCCCCATTTGTCGAGATAAAGCTAACATTGAAAGTTTTTTTCTTTTCATTTTCTTTAAATATTTAATAGTGGTAGTCGTAGGGTAGGGGTTGGGTAGATGTAGGGTGGGAGTTGGGTAGATGTAGGGTAGGAGTTGGGTAGATGTAGGGTAGGAGTTGGAGTAGGAGTTGGAGTAGGAGTTGGAGTAGGAGTTGGAGTAGGAGTTGGAGTAGGAGTTGGAGTAGGAGTAGGAGTTGGAGTAGTAGTTGAAGTAGGAGTTGGAGTAGGAGTTGGAGTAGGAGTTGGAGTAGGAGTTGGAGTAGGAGTTGGAGTAGGAGTTGGAGTAGGAGTTGGAGTAGGAGTTGTAGTAGGAGTTGGAGTAGGAGTTGGAGTAGGAGTTGGAGTAGGAGTTGGAGTAGGAGTTGCAGTAGGAGTTGGAGTAGGAGTTGGAGTAGGAGTTGGAGTAGGAGTTGGAGTAGGAGTTGGAGTAGGAGTTGGAGTAGGAGTTGTAGTAGGAGTTGGAGTAGGAGTTGGAGTAGGAGTTGGAGTAGGAGTTGGAGTAGGAGTTGAAGTAGGAGTTGAAGTAGGAGTTGGAGTAGGGGTAGGAGGGTGAGTAGAATTATTTTTCCAAATATTCGTTGTAAAAATTATTTTCAACACACACACTCCTTGCTTCATGCACATTTAAACACACATACACAACTATTCATAACAAATTGCAGCTCTGCAATAGGCAAAACCTAGTATATATAGTATTGTTCTAACTTTTTCGATTTTCAGACCAAACCTGGCCGGCCGAAAGCGACCTTGGCGCCCTATCCATTTAAAACACCTCAAGGTTCATTTTAGCTTAAGGGTAGCGGACTTTCGCAGCCAGGCGATAATCATCCTTCCGCATATCGAATTTCAAAGAAAATAAGGCTCAGAATCGGATAAGGTCCGTGTCGTCGGCCTGTCTCGCGAAAGTGGACCTAACCGCCCGCCGAGTTTAAAACACCGCAAGGCTCATTTTGGCGTGCAACAAATTCAGCAAACCGAAGGTAGCCGCGGATCGAAACTCGCATTCTTAAAAAAATCTCTGGAAACTACTGAAAATTTTGTATCGAAGATATTGAACGATTACGGGTTCCATCTATTGGCGAGAACTAGAACTAACCTTAAATCAGTAAGCAAAAATTCAAATCCAATCGAGTCGGTTCTATTTTCAACCGCAATCTTCGTATCCGCCGGGTGGCGCTGCTCGATCTTCATTCGAGTTTCCAGCGATCTTTCTTACCCTACGTGTTGCCAGTGAAAGAAAAATAATTGGCCACGAGAATATTTAAAAAGTACGTACAAAAGCCAAAATCGGATCTCTCGGCGGAAAATTATCTTCAACTTTTGACGTCTCCCACGAAATTACAATATCCTTTACTAAGACGAATCGGAGAGGTTAACTAAATAGATAATCGCTTTTAAAAACCACTTAGAAAGGTTTAAAAATCGCGACATCTATAGCAACCGATGGGAAAACTTCCACAATAATCGTTCAAACTTTTGACAGTTGGGAAATATAAAAAAAAGCGCCATTTCGTTCCTTCCCGCCCGCTCTCATATTGCATAATTTTTCTTAGAGAATTTTCCATAGATTGTATGCAAATACAAAAGTATCTACGCGAGAATTTTATCTAATAAAGCATTCGAATTTAATTTCCGGGTAGGTAGGTACCCAAGTATTTAAAGGAAACTAACGGAATAGTATGAAAAAAATGCTTTGAAGGTTTAATAATATTTTAAATAAACGAATTTGTTGAAATAGAATTACGGTTATTTTTTAATGCTGAGGCGATTTTACACGGTGCCATTATTAATACTTATATGAGTAATATTGTAATACTAATTTGAAATATACAACGAACAAATAATTCAGTGAACGAAAAAAATCGATAAAAATTCATTTATTGATAGAAAACGACAATTTTTTGTATGATTTTTTTTAAAATTTATATAGCGCTGTTTTTTTACTTTCCCCTTGAACTTAGCAGTTAGCTCCAAAGCCCCGTTTTGCAAGATGTGGCTCATATTTTTAAGGGAAAATATTACGCAAAACACATTTATTAAAATAAAATCACTAGGGGTGGGGTAGGGGTCGGGGAAGGAATAGTGGTAAGAGCAGGGGTAGGGGTAGGGGTAGGGGTAGGTTTATCCGATATGGGTATCAAACTGAGCGTCTCCACCTACGCAACGAGATTTGGGAAATTAAAAATTTGGCAACAAATTCCTAGGCCCCATTTGTCGAGATAAAGCTAACATTGAAAGTTTTTTTTCTTTTCATTTTCTTTAAATACTTAATAGTGGTAGTCGTAGGGTAGGAGTTGGGTAGATGTAGGGTAGGAGTTGGAGTAGGAGTTGGAGTAGGAGTTGGAGTAGGAGTTGGAGTAGGAGTTGGAGTAGGAGTTGGAGTTGGAGTAGGAGTAGGAGTTGGAGTAGGAGTTGGAGTAGGAGTTGGAGTAGGAGCTGGAGTAGGAGTTGGAGTAGGAGTTGGAGTAGGAGTTGGAGTAGGAGTTGGAGTAGGAGTTGGAGTAGGAGTTGGAGTAGGAGTTGGAGTAGGAGTTGGAGTAGGAGTTGGAGTAGGAGTTGGAGTAGGAGTTGGAGTATGAGCTGGAGTAGGAGTTGGAGTAGGAGTTGGAGTAGGAGTTGGAGTAGGAGTTGGAGTAGGAGTTGGAGTAGGAGTTGGAGTAGGGGTAGGAGGTTGAGTATAAATATTTTTCCAAATATTCGCTTTAAAAATTATTTCCAACACACACTTCTTGCTTCATCCACATTACAACACATATTCTAAATACACAAACCAATTGCAGCTCTGCAATAGGCAAAACTTAGTATATATATTAATGCTCTAACTTTTTCGATTTTCAGACCACGCTATCCAAGCAAAATTCGACCCAAGCGCCCTATCCATTCGAAACACCTTAAGGTTCGTTTTCGGTCAAATTTGCGTGTCCGTTCCAGTCCTGTCTCGCGAAAGTCGACCTAACCGCCCGCCGAATTTAAAACACCGCAAGGCTCATTTTGGCGTGCAACAAATTCAGAAAACCGAAGTTAGCCGCGGATCGAAACTCGCATTCTTAAAAAAATCTCTGGAAACTACTGAAAATTTTGTATCGAAGATATTGAACGATTACGGGTTCCATCTATCGGCGAGAACTAAAACTAACCTTAAATCGGTAAGCAAAAATTCAAATCCAATCGAGTCGGTTCTATTTTCAACCGCAATCTTCGTACCCGCCGGGTGGCGCTGCTCGA
This sequence comes from Halesus radiatus, assembly GCA_022606495.2. Taxonomy (NCBI): domain Eukaryota; kingdom Metazoa; phylum Arthropoda; class Insecta; order Trichoptera; family Limnephilidae; genus Halesus; species Halesus radiatus. The sequence continues at coordinate 15,455 of JAHDVE020011996.1, forward strand.
TCTTCATTCGAGTTTCCAGCGATCTTTCTGACCCTACGTGTTGCCAGTGAAAGAAAAATAATTGGCCACGAGAATATTTAAAAAGTACGTAGAAAAACAGAAAGCTGATCTCTCGGCGGTAAATTTTCTTCCACTATTGCCGTCGGCCACGAAAATACTTAATCTTTCATTTCTGTGAGTCGAAGAGGTTAAATAAATGGATAATCCGTACTAAAACAGGTGGCGGGAGTTTTAACAATCGCGACATTTATAGACACCCATGTCGAAAAATCCACAGTAATCGTTCAAACTTTTGACAGTTATAAGAGTTGATTAAAAATCTTCATTTTATTCTTTCGCGGCGATTCCGTTTTCTATAGGATCAGTTTGAAGGCAAGTGCAATATTACAAAGTACCTACCCAAAAACCTGTAATGAACTGAAGCATTCGAATTTAATTCCGGGTAGGTACCCCATTTTTCAGAGCAGCAGCCTATCAGAATAGTATGCAAAAAATGCTTTGAAGGTTTAATAATATTTTAAATAAACGAATTTGTCGAAATAGAATTACGGTTTTTTTTTTAATGCGTAGGCGATTTTACATGGCGCCATTATAAATACCTAAACGATTAATATATCAATATTCATTTGAAATATACAAGGAGAAAATAATTCGGTGAACGAAAAAAATCATTAAAAATGCATTTATTGATAGAAAACGGTAATTTTTTCTCTGATTTTTAAAAAAATTTATATAGCGCTGTTTTTTTACTTTCCCCTTGAACTTAGCAGTTAGCTCCAAAGCCCCATTTTGCAAGATGTGGCTCATATTTTTAAGGGAAAATATTACGCAAAACACATTTATTAAAATAAAAACACTAGGGGTGGGGTAGGGGTCGGGGAAGGAATAGGGGTAAGAGCAGGGTAGGGGTAGGGGTAGGGGTAGGTTTAGCCGATATGGGTATCAAACTGAGCGTCTCCACCTACGCAACGAGATTTGGGCAATTAAAAATTTGGCATCAAATTCCTAGGCCCCATTTGTCGAAATAAAGCTAACATTGAAAGTTTTTTTCTTTTCATTTTCTTTAAATACTTAATAATGGTAGTCGTAGGGTAGGAGTTGGGTAGATGTAGGGTAGGAGTTGGGTAGATGTAGGGTAGGAGTTGGGTAGATGTAGGGTAGGAGTTGGAGTAGGAGTTGGAGTAGGAGTTGGAGTAGGAGTTGGAGTAGGAGTTGGCGTAGGAGTTGGAGTAGGAGTTGGAGTAGGAGTTGGAGTTGGAGTAGGAGTTGGAGTAGGAGTTGGAGTAGGAGTTGGAGTAGGAGTTGGAGTAGGAGTTGGAGTAGGAGTTGGAGTAGGAGTTGGAGTAGGAGTTGGAGTAGGAGCTGGAGTAGGAGCTGGAGTAGGAGCTGGAGTAGGAGCTGGAGTAGGAGCTGGAGTAGGAGTTGGAGTAGGAGTTGGAGTAGGAGTTGGAGTAGGAGTTGGAGTAGGAGTTGGAGTAGGAGTTGGAGTAGGAGTTGGAGTAGGAGTTGGAGTAGGAGTTGGAGTAGGAGTTGGAGTAGGAGTTGGAGTAGGAGTTAGAGTAGGAGCTGGAGTAGGGGTAGGAGGTTGAGTATAAATATTTTTACAAATATTCGTTTTAAAAATTATTTCCAACACACATACTTCTTGCTTCATCCACATTACAACACATATTCTAAATACACAAACCAATTGCAGCACTGCAATAGGCAAAACCTAGTATATATTAATGCTCTAATCGTCACTTTTTCAGACTTCGCCAGCCAGTCAAAAATCGACCCAAACGCCCTATCCACGCGAAACACCTTAAGGTTCGTTTTCGCTCAAATTTTGACCTGTCATTTTTTGTATGGGAAAATAAAGCACCTGCAGTCTCGCGAAAGTCGACTGTACTCCCGTAGAGTTTAGAACACCGCAAGGGTCGCATTGGCTGGCCAAGTCTGAAAAGATTTTTCTATCGAGTCAGCCGCGCGTCACGTAAAAATATGGGGAAAAAAATTAAATATCTGGAAAAATTTGAAAAACGTGTCTCTTCACGGGAAAGCGTAATCCATAAAAAATACTCGCGGGGAAGGATAAATAATTGGACAAAATTTACTAAAACAGATTTCGGAAGGTTAATAATCGGTCAGTTCGGCCGCATTTCTTTAAAAAAACCCCAGGATAATCCATCAAACTTTTGACATTTCCAAAATCGTCATGAAACGCGATATTATTGATTAAAAAGAAGAAAAAAAATTTTTTACTAGCGATCCTAGCGGTCGGAACTAGAACTACAGTGAAATCCGTAAGGAAAAATTAAAAAAATTAATCAAATTTGGCGCTAATTCAAATTTCATCGCAAAGAAATTCTCCCCGTAATATACCGACAGTTTCCTTTGAAAACGTTCCATATTAAGTGATCACGAAAAACAGACACCGACCAAAAAACGTAGACACAAAATATTAATTAATTTTTGTAATATAATTAAATGTTTTTTTCGAATAAGTTTTTTTTCCGAAAATCGAAAAGGTCCGTCTCGGCGAACGTTGGCGTAGAAAAAATATATTTTTCAAATAAAGATTTGTCGATTTTTTTTCAGTTTTTCACTTATTAATTACGAATAGGCTGTCGGCGTTTGCGAATTCAAAAAGTACACCCTCCAACAATGTCATTACCAAAAAAAGAAAATCAAAAAGTCACGTTTTATTTTTATGTTTTTGTTAAATTTTATTAATTTATTTGAAATGAATACGTTAATTTGTTCGATAGTGTACATATTTAAAAAGAAAATGGCGGACAAGATGGCGGCACTTACGATGTTGCCAGTGAGAAGAAAACATTTACCCCATCGAATTTATTCGAAAATAGTTACTAGGTAGGTACTGAGCACTTTTGGCTAAATAATTAAGTACTACCGATACGATATCATGACTTGATTCTTTTACATACGAAATACATTAGAGGCACTAAAATCGCTGTTTTTTTGATAAATATTTATTTTAAATAGCGCCATTTTTATTAAACGGACCAAATAGACAGTATCCGAAGAGCGTGGAGACCTGTTTCGAGATTGACATAATTTATTTATTTTTTTGTTGCTTCTAAATGGGTAATAACTTGCGTATAAAATTATGAATTAATGGATTTTTCCCAGGAGCACAGAAAATCAAAGAGTAGGAGATTTTATAAATAATTCATTTTGATATTCTTTTTCTTTTGTAATATATCTGATATTGGTATCAAAATACGCGTATTGACGTAGCGGATGCGGGCATCTCGGTGAAAATATGAACAGTTAAATCTTGGCTCTCTTTTGCGAGAAAAGGCTAATACGGAAAGCTTTTTTCTGTTTCTTTCCTATAAATACTCAATAAGAATAGCGGTACAGTAGGGATAGGGTAGATTTAAGGGGGATGTAGGGTAGGGATAGGGGTAGAGGTAGAAGTAGGAGTAAGGGTAGGGGTACGGGTCGCCGATATGGGTATCAAACTGAGCGTCTCCACCTACGCAACGAGATTTAGGCAATTAAAAATTTGGCAACAAATTCCTAGGCCCCATTTGTCGAGATAAAGCTAACATTGAAAGTTTTTTTCTTTTCATTTTCTTTAAATATTTAATAGTGGTAGTCATAGGGTAGGGGTTGGGTAGATGTAGGGCAGGAGTTGGGTAGATGTAGGGTAGGAGTTGGGTAGATGTAGGGTAGGAGTTGGAGTAGGAGTTGGAGTAGGAGTTGGAGTAGGAGTTGGAGTAGGAGTTGGAGTAGGAGTTGGAGTAGGAGTTGGAGTAGGAGTTGGAGTAGGGTTGGAGTAGGTTGGGTAGGGTTGGAGTAGGAGTTGGGTAGGAGTTGTAGTAGGAGTTGGAGTAGGAGTTGGGTAGGTTGGGTAGGAGTTGGAGTAGGAGTTGGAGTAGGGTTGGGTAGGAGTTGAAGTAGGGTTGGGTAGGAGTTGGAGTAGGAGTTGGAGTAGGGTTGGAGTAGGGTGGAGTAGGGTTGTAGTAGGAGTTGGGTAGGAGTTGGGTAGAGGTTGGGTAGGAGTTGGAGTAGGAGTTGGGTAGGAGTTGTAGTAGGAGTTGGGTAGGAGTTGGGTAGATGTAGGGTAGGAGTTGGAGTAGGAGTTGGAGTAGGAGTTGGAGTAGGGTTGGAGTAGGAGTTGGAGTAGGAGTTGGAGTAGGAGTTGGAGTTGGAGTAGGAGTTGGAGTAGGAGTTGGAGTAGGAGTTGGAGTAGGAGTTGGAGTAGGAGTTGGAGTAGGAGTTGGAGTAGGAGTTGGAGTAGGAGTTGGAGTAGGAGTTGGAGTAGGAGTTGGAGTAGGAGTTGGAGTAGGTGTTGGAGTAGGAGTTGGAGTAGGAGTTGGAGTAGGAGTTGGAGTAGGAGTTGGAGTAGGAGTTGGAGTAGGAGTTGGAGTAGGAGTAGGAGTTGGAGTAGGAGTTGGAGTAGGAGTTGAAGTAGGAGTTGTAGTAGGAGTTGGAGTAGGAGTTGGAGTAGGGGTAGGAGGTTGAGTATAAATATTTTCCAAATATTCGTTTTAAAAATTATTTCCAACACACACACTTCTTGCTTCATCCACATTACAACACATATTCTAAATACACAAACCAATTGCAGCACTGCAATAGGCAAAACCTAGTATATAGTATTGTTCTATGGGGGTAAATTTTCAGACTTGGCTGGTTCGCCGAAAACGACCATGCGCCCTATCCATTTAAAACACCTCGAGGTTCGTTTTCGCGAGACACGAAATTCACTGTTTTCCCCACGGTTTTTTTTTTCCTGTCTGGCGAAAGTAGACCGAACCGCCCTCAGAGTTTAGAACACCGCGAGGGTCAATTTGCCCGGACAACTACTGAAAATGAATGTCGCATATGACGTTGTGATGTCGTATATGATGTTGAAAATGTGGGGTAAAAATCTGGGGAAAATGTGATCTATAGTCCGGAAACTACTGAAAATTTTGTATCGACGATACGGAACGATTTCCATCTGTCGGCAAGAAATAGAACTAACGTTAATTCAGTAAAAAAAAAATCAAATCCGTTCGAGTTCGGCGTTGGTTCTATTCTCAACCGCAAGATTCGTTCGATTTGTTCGTGATATTTGGCGCCGTTTTCAATAATCATTAGAGTTTCGCACCCGCCATTTTAGTGAGGGAGGGTCGTTCAAAAAGTTCGCTAGAAAAATAATCAATTAATTTTCTGTTTTATTATTAAAAATTTAATTTTCCGTTTTTTTATCAGAAAATCAGTCGGGAGGTCGGAACGAACGTTCGCTTCGCCGAGTCACGTTTCTAAAATAAAGATGTAATGAATTTTATCGATTTCTCATTACGTTTATGGTTATAAAAATATAATGATTACGAAAAGAGCGCTGGCGTTCGTG
>JAHDVE020011997.1:0-30858 GCA_022606495.2 Halesus radiatus
GGACTGCAGACCAAAGGTAAATAGGTTAATACCAACGTCAACAGTAGGGCACACTATTGTGTATTAAAAAAATAGTAATGTTAATACCGCGTAAGAGTCCCAGCTTTTTTTTATATGAATACCGCACAATAGTCCCAACTGCTCCCAATCGTCTAGAGCCAGTGAAACTATGGCATTCCCAATTAGGGATTGTTGTGAGGCTGAAGGTATTGGGGAGGGGAAGGAGAAGGGGAAGAGGGAGGTGGAGGAAATACCTGGCTATTCAGATCTGGTCACCAAACACGACTAAAAGCCATTTCAAGGAACGTTTCAATTCTGAATGGTGGTCTTTCACCAGGGCGATACTGAGAGTATCTCCCACTCTGAAACTGAGCTGCTCCCTCTGGAGCCAGTGAGACTATTGCATCCCCAATTGGGGTATATTGTGAGGCTGAAGGTATTGAGTAAGGAAAGAATATGGGGAAGAGGAAGGTGGGGAAGTACCTGGCTATTCGGATCTTGTCACCAAACACGGCTAAAGCCATTTCAAGCAACGTTTCGATTGTGAAATTTCAAACAAATTTCGCATAAAGCTAGTCAATAGGGGGTTTACAGTGCGCGGTATAATCTATAAACGATCAGTTACACAAACCCTTAATTAATTACCGAAAACATATATTTATATTTTGCGATCATATCAGTATCAGCCCTCCTAGGTTACCTTGTAAGTTTGCGGCTATGACCCTAGATGGCAGCATGTAAAGTCCGCGCCAGTAATGTCGCAGAAGAAATGTCATAAACAATCATCTCTAGAACAGAGATGTGATGCGGGATTTAATTGCATGTCTAGTTCCACTTTTTGCCGGACGATATAATTGATGTCCGAGAAACGTCTCCTTTAATTAAGGGATCTGTATCATCGCATCCTGTTTGTGTATTTTTATTGTTTATGGCACTGCGAACAGCTCAGTTGATTATTCATGACATGTGTCGTCAACCCTAAACCAAAACAAAAGATATTTTTTTTAATTCTTAACCCTATTTAGGCTGCTGATCAGTATTAATACTTGTCATATTAATACTTGTATAAATTATTCCGCCCTATAAAGGGTTAAAACCTATTTCACGATCACACCGCGAAACTTCCTATTATTTAAAATCTAAGAAAAAGTAATTTTTTTAATCTTTGCCATTCGGATATTATTTATTTAAAAAAATACATACATTTCTTTATTTGCGCTCGGTCGACAAAGAATTCGTATAAACTATAAGCGTACTTTTGCATCCGTGTTTCCCCTAGAGTAACAATGTTTCTTTTCTATTACACAATGAGTTTCTTAACTCTTGGGAATACAATGCATAATGTATTGTATACTTATTAATAAATAAAATAAATATTTTTTTGCCTCAGACCCAGCAATACCCTTCGAGAGGAAACTGAACATTGTTTGAAAAGGAGACATGTTGACCCTATAATGTCATAATTCTTTGTTTCCTCCGTGAGCGTTTCGTGCTTCCACACCTTTACCCAAAATAATGCAAAGAAATTTCCCTCCTCTAACGACCAAGGGAGGTATTTAGATTTTGAAAAAAAGTTTTTTTTATTTTTTTTTTAATAATTAAAATCGAAAAAAATAATAATTGAAAGTATAAGCCATATTTATATCTATTAATATTACGTAATTTATGGCACGTAATATTCAGTAATTATTATTATATTTTCACAATAAGCAAACACATTGTTATTGATGCCCCTAGCAAGCTGTACAGGGTAGGCGACTTAGTAGACATAAGGGAAAGAGTTTATAACGCTTGGTTCGAAGGAAAGATTGTCCAAATTGTCAAAGATCCAGAATACATTTCAAAATCGAAACCGCAAACTAGCAAATGCAACGGAACTCCCAAAAAATCTACTAGAAATTCCCAAAACAAAAATGACGCTGCGAAAAGTTCACCAGTAAAGAAAACACCAGAACGAAAAGCTAAAACTTCTGACAAAAAAGAAAACGGACTGTCTAATTCAAGCAAAAAAGAAAATGGCATAGATAAACCATCTAATTCAAGCGAAAAGGAAAATGGTCTTAATACACCATCTAATTCCAGCAAAAAAGAAAATGCACTTAATAAGTCATCTAATTCCAGCCAAAAAGAAAATGGTGTTGATAGAAATGATCTAAATTCGTCAAGTACAAAATCCAGTCCGTCGCCTAAAAACAAATCGCCCAAAAGGGGTATAACTGACTATTTTTCGAAAGGAAAGGTAACACAGCCGACTACAAATGGTTCAGTTAAAGAAGAGGGCAAGGAAAACGGACATTCTAATGTAGAGATGAAAACTGAAGCTGATGAAAAGATTGCTGTGAATGGAAGACGCAATGAAACTAATGATGCAAGTGATGAAATTAAGAGCGACCAGGAGAATGTCCACGATGATAGTGATGAAGAAGTTGGATTACTTTACAAGGCTTATTTTGATGAGTAAGCAATTTTTAAAATTATTTTTTTTTGTTATGTTACGCCTTACAAGAACATCCCTGTTTATACGCTGTGAAGATAGGGGAACCTTATCACCACCCGGCTGGGTGGCGTCGTGATGCGGGTCAAGGTTGGGGCTAGATAGGGATTAATTGATGCGATTTATTGGTCTTGAAGAGGCCCGGATTATATAACAGATGCCGGTATCTTTTTCCACATACGAGCTGCCTTTCACAAAATTGTCAGAGAAACGACCGTTCTCATGAAGCTGACATCAACTGTGAATGGGTGTTCTGCCCGTGTCCAGTGATCGATGCTGCTAGTTCCTTCAAGCTGGCTTCATTGAAATATCTCTAGAACAGACTCATTATATCTACATTGTGTCTGCATTAGAGATGGCAACTGGTTGAATACTTAATGGAGCATGGTCCACGCTTCTATGCATTCTGAAAGTAATTCGGTGTGTTCAGCTGATAGTAACCCCGTAGTGATTGAATATTTTGAATTTCACCACAAAAAATTCCAACTTCCGACTCGATTTACTCCAATACGAAAGCTCAAATCAAAAAAAGTTATACCTCAAAATCGACTCCAAACGCGACGTAGATTCACCAGTTTCCCGTTTATACAACGGGTTTCTGGACACTGTGTATTTAAAATATTTTCCTTACCCAGAAAATAAATATACTCTTGTTAAAATCATTAATTTTATCAGTGAAATTGTGCATACCTACATATTATTATTTGGTTAATTCATTAATGCTCTCTTACTTTTATTCTCTATTTTAAATCCAAAGATTTCTGCTTCTATGCCTGTTAAGGTACAGTTTTTTAAAGATTTTAATCAAGATATTAAACTCTCCCGAAATAGCTTTACAGCTGTCGGCAGGGATAAGAAGATAAAGATAACTAAACATCTGTTGCAACAACAATTTTTTTATGATAATATTATTACGGTTTATACATATTTTTTTAAATAACTACAGCTGCCACGATTAGATTACTATTCTTATCAAAACTTGAAGTGATATTCAATGAAAAGTGGTGCTAAAAATGTTATCATATTTACTATGTATGTTATTACTGGAAGAAATCAGAAGCATTAATAATATAAAAATTTGTATTTTTTAAAATTCTGTCTCAAAATATTCAACAGCACCTGCTTATAGGTGTATCGCAACCAGGGTTAAGTCGAATATATTTCTCGTACAAATGCATTGGTTTCATCCAGCATGTTCAAACTTGTTATTCATATTTGCTACTTGGGTCGGGGACCCATCACATCGACAATGCTACTCCAGCTACGTCAACGGCATCCATTGATACTAGGTCCATCCTCTCCCCGCACAGCCTCTGGAGCTGTTACTCCCACCTGTGGTCTGGACGTTTTCCCTCTGGAATACCACTCAGAATTTTTTTTTAGTTTCTACGCAGGAGGCTCTGAGGGAAATAATTTCCCTGAAGGCCTATATGCTGAAGGAATCAATGAGGCTACTGCAGAGCATTTTCCATTAAAATACCTGTAGAACAAGGACAGAGTTCTGCGGAATTCGACCGTTTAGCATTATTAATACTTGCCTAAGCCACCTAACTAACTAACTAACCATCACGCCGTTTCTCCACAGGGGTAGGCAGAGAGGAAGGACCGCCAAACAACTCGATCTTGGCATACACTTCTTGCTTCATTCGCTTTCATACAACATCTCATATATTCTCTTCTGTTATTCCGATTTCTGACATGGCCCGACTCAAGTATTTGATTCACTTGATCGTGCCGCGTCTTCCTTGGACCTCCCCGGCTTCTTCTTCCATTCACATTCGCGTCCTATATTCTCCTTACACTCCTTTCTTCATTCCTTCGCTCTACATGCCCAAACCATCTAAGCGTTCCTTTCTTAATCTTGCTCACTACGCTTACAAAGCCTAAGCCACCTCATTTTCGATTTTTCTAAGAGTAACAGTGGTTTAATGCTTGGCTTCTCCCGGATCATCAAGATTCTTATTCAATCCCATTTTGTGACTGCTGTCACTTCTCTCAAATTTTTCAGCAGCTTGGACCCTGGAACGTGTTCGCTCGTTCAACATACAAACAATAAAATTCCAGTTCAAATAAAGAAAGAAAATTAAAACTTTTATTAATATTTCATTTCTATGGTTGTATTATTTTATTTTATTTTTTTTAGGTAGATAAAGTCAAAAGCTGTTTCTCAGTAGCACTTTGCAAAATCTCTTCCGAAAACGTATACAGATACATCAATACACACAGAAGTGGTCTAGGCGCCCCCGTGGCTGCCGGCTGCGTTTTATAGTTGCTCCTGATTTATCTTGCAAATATTGGGAAGTTATTAATTTTCCCGGTGTAAAAATAGCATAAAATAACCACAATAATTTTTAGGTTACATTTATAAAAATTACGTAATTTTAGTGCTGTCGTTTCGAGCTTAAATCAAGTTTATAACAAAAACCCAAATATTTCAAATATTTTGAGTTGAAATCTGCTTCGTTTTTCCGAATTAACGCATCGGCCACATCTGGCGGTCGGTCGTCACCAGATGTACTAGTGAAGTGCCAACAGTTAATAGAAACGGCGATTCGGGCCACGGTGGTTGTAAAAAATATTGTATACAACCGGGAAGTGGGCTGCTGGGACCCCAACAAGGACACCGCCAGCTGGGGCGAGAACGAGCCTTTACCTTCGTCATTGAGATAGTTGCCAAGTTCCTCAACAAGCACGACTTTGACCTGATCTGCAGGATGCATCAGGTGGTAGAGGACGGGTATGAGTTCTTTGCCAAGAAGCAACTGGTACTGCAGGGAATTCGATAATGCAGGAGCAATGATGTCAGTGGACGACACGCTGAAGTGCTCCTTCCGGATCCTGAAGCCGGCTGACAAGCGCATGGCGTACGTGCAGACCAACACCAAGCGTCCCGTCACCAACAAAGACAAAGAAGTTTGGAAGAAAGGATCAGTACCTCCGGCCCCCGTCCTCACCCGCCGCCCAACTTTGCATAACTCCTATCATTTGTATTAGCGTCTTGCAATATATCGTAAGGAATAAATACAGTTAGCTTTTTTTTTTTTTTCAATTAGACATGTATGAAAACTTAGACCAAGCCGTATTTAATTTTGATAATCTAACTGCATCTCTTTATATGGTCTATAAATAATGTGTAATGATAGTGTCCAAAAAAAAAAGTCATAGATTTAATATAGGAATAATGTAAGAATAGGATGTAAGATTTGTACAGCGCCCTTGAAGTGATTTTTCACAAAAACGGAGCTATAAAAATCATCCGATTATTATTGTGGAATGACGAATTAAATGAAAAGACACATTGTTTGAATCCACTTTTATTTTTGTATAGATACGTCGACCAGTTTCGATTCGACTGATCAGTACTTAAAATATACACTATATTTTAAGTATATTGTAGGTACTGAAGAATTATATTTAACTGTTATTATTGTTATTAACATGTTTCTACTACACCAAACTCAAGAGCCAATTATCTTCATTGACGTAGTAACTTGTAAAATAATAAACACATTTTAAATAAAATAAAAAAGATACTTGACCGACAGGAAAAGAAATATGTATTGAGCTTTCAAGAAATTCCTGGCTCTAAACAGTATCGCAAATAATATCTGAAACTCGGGACAAATAAATTTCACCTCTAACGACCATCAAGTGATTTAGATACTTGACAGACGGGAAAGGAATATGTATTGAGTTTTCAGCAAATTTCAGGCTTTAAGAAGTATCGCAAATAATATATTATGAAACTCAGGGCACAGAAATTTCACCTCTAATGACCAGCAAGTGATTTAGATACTTGACAGACAGGAAAGGAAATATGTATTGAGTTTTCAGCAAATTTCAGGCTTTAAATAGTATTGCAAATAATATATTATGAAACTCAGGGCACAGAAATTTCAGCTCTAATGACCAGCAAGTGATTTAGATACTTGACAGACAGGAAAGGAAATATGTATTGAGTTTTCAGCAAATTTCAGGCTTTAAATAGTATCGCAAATAATATATTGTGAAACTCAGGGCACAGAAATTTCACCTCTAATGACCAGCAAGTGATTTAGATACTTGACAGACAGGAAAGGAAATATGTATTTAGTTTTCAGCAAATTTCAGGCTTTAAATAGTATCGCAAATAATATAATATGAAATTCAGGGCACAGAAATTTCACCTCTAATGACCAGCAAGTGATTGAGATACTTGGTCGATAGGGAAGTAAATATTGAGCTTTCCGCAAAATTCCAGGCTCATAACTACAAATTTCACAAACTATATCTGAAGGGCAATTTAAAGCATAAAGATGCTCTCTTCCGTTATGGTGGCCGTTTTTATGACTAAATTATAGATAGGTCTATGGTTCTTAACTCTAACCTTATTGCGACATCACCATGTGTTTTAGATTTAGTTTACGACTGGAATTTGACATTAACTCCCGTGACGCTGTGTTTTGCAAATTATAAGCAGTGGCGGACTAAATAGTGCTGGGCGAATAATTTTTTGCCCCTTTTTACGTACATATATTAAATAATGCAAACATAGAATAAAACTGGGTAACGTGATTTCTGTACTGGTAGCATAGAAAAAAGTTATTTTTTGCAATAAAAATGAATGAATTGACCGAGAAATGTCTATAACATTAAATTAGGAAGTATTACTGTATTTTGAATTCATACCCATAGAATCTTGAAAACAAGCTGTATATTGGGTGCGACCCAGGGCCGAACTTTCGCTTAGGCCCGAGACTGATTTTTATTAATATATATATATAATAATTATATATATATATATATATATATATATATATTTGTTTTAAATAAATTAACTCCACACAGGAGACACCGATGGAAATAAGTTTCCTAGGGCATATGTCATGTTTGGCGATGCTGTATAAATAGTACACATAGAAAATACAAGAATCTGAAAGAAATGTCTCAACTTTTCCTAGGGGGTTTTCAACGCTTCGGCGGGGGACCCGGCTAGGTGCCAAAATGGTTCACATTGGGGACACAAAACAAGGAAGATATAAGTTCTATTTAAATTTGATTCCTATCGGTCGAATTTCTGGTTACCATGATCAAAATTTTCAACAAATAATGATCTATTTTACTAAATACAATAGGGTTTCGCTACATACAGTCTATCTTAATGTTTTGTATCAGCCGCCCGAAATTACAAGCTTTTTGAGAGGTTTAATATTTCAAGATCATTTAAAGCGACAGTATTTTGTGGTTCTCATCTAAAAGATTATGATAGAAACACAAACAAGGTGAGGCGCAACCTGTTATCACAATTTTCATTTTTTTTTAAATGCTTCAGTAATTAGAACCACATACAATTTATTTTTATTTGACCCTTCCAAATGCAAAAGAACACAATAATATACAAATTAATACATAACTCAAAATGATAATAGCGGTATTCTGAATTTTTATAATTATTTTCAACTTATTAATGCTCATATAATCGTGATTCTGTGGTGTAAGTACTGTCTTGTACGAACTCCTTAAATATTATAGTAACATTACTTTATGGTTTGTCGTTTTCCTGTATATTTTTGACTTTGACCCCAAACTCAGTGTGCCCATGGGCCCCTACATGGCTTAAAACGGCCCTGACCACTGGTTGTAGGTAATAATACTGTAATAAATGTAATATGAGTTGTACAAATGCACAGATGATTGACCATTTTATTTAAATAAACGTATTTTGCACAGCATTCACCAGTTTAATGGAAGAAAACATCACGAACGCTGATCGTCGACAGCCCTTAAATTGTTAAATACATTTAGAAGACAGCTAAGAAAACGCTTAGCAGGTCTGCCGTGAAAAGGGGCCGCTTTAAAAATTACGGTTTTTAAAGTAAAAACATATCGCTACATTCATTCAGCCTAATCCTATGGGAAAACTGTGTTCGTAAGTCTAATTGTTATATATTTTTTAATAAATCAACCTGCTCATCACTCCATCTCCATATTGGGGCATCCATAATGTGTAAGAAATGCGTGAAAACACAATAAATGCCTACGTCATGCCTCCAAAAGCTGCCTGGGGAACTTTTTCACACGACCGACGGCTAAAAGGCATAGATCACGCCCGCCTCAAAGAACACCTGTGCCGTGATGTTCATGAAGCCGGGTATTAACCGGGTACTTACCCGCTGCATACACGGCCGATACCTACCCAGCTCCGATACGTACCTAGCAATCCCGGCGTACATAGGCAGGTACCGCGCCACAGTTCCAACGAGTTTCTAGCCGCGACTGGACGCGTTACCGAACGTGTTTGAAATTCATAATTCGAACTTTGGAATATTTTTTAATAAAACAAAAAAACAGTACGTAACTGCCATCAAGCTAATTGCAAAAATGTGGACACTTATTTAAGTAGGTAACTACTTGTTTTAAAATAAGTTTCAAAAACGAAAGTTTTTTTTTAAGTGGTGTTAAAAGTTGTGAAAATGTAAATTGTGAAAATAATATGAAAAAGTGCATAAATAGTTTTAACTGCAGATTTGTAAATTTTGTTTAGGATATAAAAATAAAAAAGGTTTTTGGTTTTCTTTATCTAGGTATTCATAAATTTTATGTGTTTTAAAAATTATTTGATTATTAATGAAAGAATTATGAAGAGTCATAATTTACTCCATTGTTTCTCCATGTCCTAAAATCAGCTTACCAAAATGACAGCGTATGCAAAATTGACATGGATATAGGTATGATGGCGCCCCTGAGGTGATTTTTCTGAAAATTATCCATATTTTTATTTTTGATGGAAAATGTGAATTATGTATTTGTAAAGAAGACTAACGCCACGCCACAGTAACTAGAAATAGTCGATTATTTCTTACAACAAAGGAAATTTCTTACAGCAAAGAGTTTTTTTTTTACTTTCAATAAATATTACCCATATTTATATCAAAATGTAAACAAACAAAATTTTAATTTGATCACAAAAAAATCCAAATTCGTAGTCGAATTATACGAAAACAAAATTTAAAAAGTTGTAGGTACCACAAAATCGACTCTAAAAGGGATGTACATTTACCAGTCTCCAGCTTATTATATTTCGAAACAATTTTAATAATATTGCGTAATTGTCCAAAATTGAATGATTTACCAACAAAAAAAATATCCTTGGGTACAAGATATTCATTCGAAAAAATGAAACAAAATGTTGTCGAAACGTGAAAAGAACGGCAATATGATTCGATTATGGTTTACTGCCACCAATAAAAAATGTGCCTAAATATTTGATTAAAAAGTAAGTGCTCTCCTATTTTAGTCATATTTGACTTGAATCACACAAAAGCAAAATTAGCGAGTAGATTAAACAGTGCTGTAATTGAACCCTTGACGTTAAATATGGTGGTTAAAAAAACATAGCTAATTAAAACCACTGAAACCACATTTAAAAAACACACAATTCTTTCATAGTTCTACCTTTTTTAAATCGTTCTTTTATAAAAGGAATTGGCTCTTTCAACGGAAATTTTCCTTTTGCAAATATGCTCTCCGTTTTACCTCGCCTACTCGCGTATTGACATTATCTGTAGATACAGTTAAATTTTCATCAGAACAACTGTAAATTCATTTCTGAATCAACAACACTACAAAACAAAACAAAAAAATTCAGAGTCAATGTAAAATATTCTTTCTTCAGTAACTTTTCCCAGTATTTAATGAATATTTTTCTCAGGATCTGTAGCCCCATCGGAACCCTCGTACCCCTCGGACCCTCCGCCGCCCTATGGAGAAGCGTGGGAGGGCCCCGCAGCGCCCTGGGGCCCGCGCGCCCCCAGCCCTTCTCCGTCCGTCGCTTCACAGGTGAGACAAAAGACAAGTTGCCCATATACTATATCAATTCGTCCAATTTATTATTCTTACTCACACACTAGAAATGCCAATCTAAATTATGACAGTCAACTTCAGAATCACTAATGTACAGGAAAATGGGAGGTCGGTTCTATTGTATGAAATACACTTCAGGATGTCAAAAAACAACACACATTAATGTTTATTCCTACACTATTATTGGATAGTGTATGCACGGTGGTGGAAAAAATCTAGAAATATAATAAGAACAGATATTACCATTACACTTTGTGGACCGTGATAATCAAAATCGTTTAAAAAAAATACCACCTAAAAACAGAATTGACTGAAATGTTGTTCAAAGGAGAATCTGACATTGTTTAATGTTCTAAGCTAATATCTGAATTTCCACAATATAAATAAGTCAACACTATTATAAGATTGTTGATTTTATTGAAACAAAAACAAACAGTAATTCACAAAACGTTCACCATTATTGATGCAATCCGTCACAATTCACGTAAGTTAACTTTTGCAAAAACAATGCAACAAAATTCATCTTTCCGCCAAAAACTCAAAGCATACAGCTAGCAAGCCCATAGACAATAATTCAATGTTGTAAATGTTCCAAATACCGTAGAAATATAATAATACGCGCAGCTCCTGACATTTACCATACATTAAGATGGCAACATGCTACACCAGCTAACGCTGATTAGCGCTGGCGCTGGTAACGTTGGCCATGTGGCCATGCTAACGTTAGCATGCTAACGGCGATTTATTTACTTTCTGACGTCTATGATATTTGATTACACGCGTAGTTTTGTCAAAATACTGGCAACATGCTACACTAGCGCCTCTATCGGCCCGGGCTATAAGCTTCCAGACTGTATTGGTATTATAATTAATATTTTATTATCTATCTAAATAATTTATACAGTGCGCGAATAGAGTATTGGTATTATAATTAATATTTTATTATCTATCTAAATAATTTATACAGTGCGCGAATAGAGGGGCTTGAAATGTTAATGTAATCCTAATTAGCCTCTTTTAAAATAAATATATACGTGAGCAAAAAAAATTGAATATCATATGTAGGTTACCTAATAATTATATTTTGAATTTTCTCTTTCTATAATTTATTAATGAAAAATGTACGAAAAAAACCAATTCGCACAACTCGAGCCGCTAGAGGGTGCTAGTTAGCGTATTTCCATTAAATGTCAGGAGCTGGAGGTATCATCATTTAAGAGAGTTTGATAGTACCTACCTTAAATATGAATTATAAAGATTAGGTACCTAATATACATATTTTGTTGCTGTTGTTGTTGCGAGAGTACTATAAGTAAAAAGTGCTTAAATAAATAAAAATATTTTATTACTCTAATTTTCTATAGTCACTGACAAGAGTGTACTCACGGGATTTGTAGTCACTGGTTTAGTTGAATGACTTTTCCTACACCACTCATTACGCTGATAAGTGGTAGTATATTGAATTACGTATTGTTCATCTATCGAACTACGCTAATGAAGAAAAATAAGAACGAGCAATAAATACTTTTACGTGTCTTCCAACATTCCTCCCTCGATTTTCCGTGGAGTAGTAATCTTGTATTTGTCGCTCCTCATGATATGATAAAAGTATTGCAGTTTTTTTTATTTATTTATTTTACATCTAGTGTAATTAACTACCCAATTTTTGTGTATTGGATGAAAAAGTTTTAAATTGCTTAGGTAGGTTACCCTATCTGTCTGGAGTATTTTGAGAATGCACCTATAACGATACATACATAGTATACTCGTATACCTACATAAATATATCCACAATAAGGAACTCCAGTACCATTGTTTTATCGATAATGACGTTCAAACTTAAATATCGATATATTTCGTTTTTTTCTAAAGTTAGTTTTCATAGTTAAAATAATTTTGAAAGTTGCAATTTGTCAAAGCCCGCCAAAACGCTCCAAATCTGGTCGGTTTTGATCAGTTTTGAGGTTAGAATGTCAAATGTCAAAACAAAGATTAGTTTACCGTATATAATTTTATATTCTATTCATAGTAAACCATAACTAAACATAAGTAAGAAAATTATGTACCTTTTTAGAAACTAACTCAAAGAATAATAATAGTATTGAGCATTAACATTATCATAATATCTGGTTTGCTCATGAATATTCTAATTTATTTCATTAACCTTAAAGTCACCGAAATTAAGTTTAAATTTCGCCAAAACAAAAAAAATACATATTTGAAATACAAAACAAAATCAACAAAAAAAATTCCATACTAATCCAAAAACAGAATGCGCACGTGATGTCAGATTTTCCAAATTCAATCGTACCAACATAACAAGATGTTTCGATGAGATGATTTTTTATTCACAATTAAATAACGATTTATAAATTCTACGTATAATTATATACAGAATCGGCGTTTGCTGTACTATATGAATATATATTTTCAAAGCCATTATATTTTTTACTGTAGTTCCTTATTCAAAGACCTCTAGCTATCTTCCTTGTTAATGATTTTGTGTTTTTATTTTTTATTCTTGAATCAGTCACGTTTCCGTGCCATACAGATTACAGAAGAATGGTGAAAACATAACAACTAACAATTCTGATTCAGCATAGGTGTATCATTAAGAGGATGGGGAAGTACTTGTAAAACTCATACACAATCCCTTTAAATTGCACAAAAACTAATAATTAAAATAGTCTAAAAAAAAAAGTTAATATCCTTCAGAACTCATATTAAAAGAATTTACATTAACAAAATTAAAAACTATGTTCTATACCACGCAACTTTACAAATATTTAAAGATATTTTAAATATAACTGAACCATTCAGAAAAACTAAAATCTCAGGAAAAAAAACGTGTTAATTTGGGTCAATAAAATTGGCACGTTTTTTTATTAAATTCAAAACAAAACTAAAAATATATACTGATAATAAAATAAAATATATTTTATAATTTCTTCAAAAGATTGGTATTCACTTTGCGGCGTCATTATTAATAAATGAATTAAAAATTACTTTGTAATCACCACTTTATTAATATACGAGTATACATATCAACATGTTTCGAAAGCGATGCTTTCCTCATCAGGAATATACAGTATTCTGTATGATATGTATATATTAATAAAGTGGCGATTACAAAGTAATTTTTAATTCATTTAAAATATATATTCTTCAATAATCGTGTGGCCTCATTATTAATACAATAATATGGAATTAAAAATGGAGGCTAATATTGACAAAGTCTTGAATTTGAGATATGATATCGATGAAGATGACATAAATTGAATTGGTCTCATTAGCTAAGTTGGTAAAGCGGTTGTCCCGGAAAGACAGAGGCGTCCTGGGTTCGAGTCCCAGATGCGACTGATATATTTTTATTTTCTGTTTTTTTTTTCGGTTTCATGTTTCATTTAGGTTATGTAAATATTATCTACTTCGATGATTTAATATGAAGTGTTTTGTTTACAACAATGTTAATGTATATTTTATTTTAAAAACTTCATACGCAAGCTTATTTATCATGGGGGTACATCTTTATATAAAAAAAATATAGACACAAAAGTACATATTTATTATGTATTACTATAAGAATGAATTGTTACTATGTACTCTTCTTATACATGAATTATTGCATTTTTCCTTGAATAAATGATTATGTTAAAAAAATAGATTTTTTAGGGTACATAATTTCAATCTGCTTGAGGTGCCAGTTTGCTCAATGCCACAGAGAAAATTTACACGAAGCTATTTGTGAAAAATTCAAAGGAACAAATAACAAATGTAGTTTTTCTGAGTTTGCAGCGAGCAGGAAATTTATTTATCAGAGTCGTAAGGAAGCCATAATAATATTTTTATGCAGGCAATAAACGGATATTTCTCACTGCACACATACGGGCTTGATTACGTGTAAAGAAATAATCTTTATAAGGTCATCCATCCAAGCGTAGGCTTCTCTTTTTTATCTAATCGATTATGCTTTGCTGGGCTTTACATCCATTCCTTTTATGGCCTTTTATTTTATTTCTCAGTTTTTTTTTCTCTTCCTTGCAACACTCGTTCCTAACATATTGGCCATTCTATTTAAGAATTCCTAATTTTGTAGATTTTTTTTATATTGAGGATTTATAAAATAGGTAAAGCTTTCCAAGTAGTGGCTCAATATTACAATTTATACTATGTTACGATAGCGAAAATGTTAAACTTCTGCACGAATGTAGCCATTCAAAATATCAAACGAAAAAAAAACATTTTTTACATATTTTCTTTCAAAGGGTTTTAAACGGCAACACAATGATGGCTCATAGGAAAATCAAATAAAAAAGCACAGTGTTCCAGATACAGATTTTTTACTTAACCAAACGGTGTTCAGAAATCAGTGGTTCTTCTGAAAGGAGTTGATTTACGTCATATTCTAAGACAATTTTGTATTCAAACTTTTTTATTATTTAACGCTTCGCAAGGAAGGTAATTACATGGAAAAGTATTTTTTTTACATGAAATGTATCTATCAAAATACCCATTTTTTTATATATGTAAAATCAACATAAAACAAAATCTAATTTACAGATCAAAATTATAATTTCTAAAATTGTAAATATAATCAGGGTATATTGTTTTGCCTTGCTTCTTTAAGCCTCGGCAAAACAGAATTTCCATGGATATATTACAAATATCCCTTAAAAAATTGAGGTTTTGTGCACTTAAAAAAGACATTTTTTTTTAAGATAATCTAGTCAGTCCACAGGCTGAAAATGTAATTATATGAAATTCCCTCTATAGAAAAAAATCGCGAAGTATGCTCCGAAAATGAAAAAAAAAACGGGTTTGTTCTGTTATTTAACATGTTTGAAAAAAATCATAGTGTTTCTTTAAATGCTACTTAATACACTCGTCTTGAGATTTTTGATCTATCTTAAATATGTCGTGTTTTATTAATATTTGTAGAATTGTCACATACGTCCATTTATTCTAAACGCTCTTCATATTGGCAAGTTCTTTCTATCTTTCGAATGATCATAACTGCCTTTCAACAGCGGCCAGTCGGGATTCAGAGCCCATGTAAGAGGTTTCTCTTGCCTAAATCTAAATTCTCAAGAGATTAATGCGGGGCCTTAAAACAAACTCATACTCGAATGTGACATTTTTTTAATGTAAAGAACATATTTCAAAGACAAAGCGCTAAGCAAAGTAGCTTGGTATTGCCATAGTAATGAAAACGTTAGTTCCACTTTATTAAATTTCAACTTTTTATTGCCAACCTGCATATACATAGAAATATGGAAAAAAACTTTTTATTAAAAAAAAATACTTCAACTTCTAAATAATTATGTACAATAAATACTCGTACGTAATAATTATTATTAATAGCCTAGCAGGGCTGATAAAAAAGGTTAAATATTAAATTCGTTTAAATATATGGTTTAAATCAAGCGTAAAAACCAAACATAATAAACAATATATAAGGCTCAACAATATAAACATGAACACAAAAAAAATGTTAGCTTCACCATTCCTTTCGGAAAGTACCACTAATTTCTGAACACCGTTTGGTTAAAAAAGAAAACATGCACTTTGACCATTGTGTTTTTAAAACTTACTTTGATTTTCCCGTGATCCATCTTTGCGTTGCCATTTATAACTTTTAAGCGATCGCAACATCCTCAAATTTTGTCTACTTTTAAATGTCAGACCGTAACATAACTACCTGACTACCGGGCTTTGTGTTTATTTAGCATACCCATTAAATTTAAAGCTTGATTGACAGACATATTCACATTCGAAATAATTGTCGACGAGTCCCGTTCATTGGGTCCATTCCTTCGTTCCTAACCAGTCAGATAAACAAACGCCTAATCTCTGGCAATCTACGTAACAGGCATGTCCACCCTTTCCCATTACTTAGGAAAATAATGGGCATGCATTTCGGCAATGTCAGTTTCTTTCTCCAGCGCCGACTATAATCATCTTTACGACTTTAAATATACAATAACCTCTGAGACATATTCCTTTCTTTCCATTCTGTCGGTATTTAATGTTATAGAACCGGTAAAGCCGCGGGAGAGGGCTGATTATATTAAAAAAGTAAATGAAGCTGTCAAATAATTTTAAAATATTACAATAATAATTAAGTACCTACTCCATTTTTGTTCATGTGGCTCGTTATCTTGCATGCAGATTCATATGATAATCTGTTAGTTTCTTTCTTTTTTGACACAAATTTCCGTCGGTTTTACTCAATTAGGAGTTTTGGAATAACTTGTTTTGTCGGGAAATAATAAACTGTTAAAACTCGAATTACCGCATACAATAAGGAACTCCAGTGAAAAATACTACGGCTTATAAAATACGTATTCAAATAGATCAACAAACGCCAATTCAAAATATATGAGTTTTATTATATATATTTAATTATAGGTAGAATTTATAAATAATTAAGAAGTGAATAAAAAATCATCTCATCAAAACCCCTCGTTATACTGGTACCATTGCATTCGGAACATCTGACGTCACATGCGTATTCTGATTTTTGGATTTGTATGAAATATTTTGTTTTTGGTCATTTTGTTTTGTATTTTAAATATGTATTTTTGCAGTTTTTACGAAATTTAAACTTAACTCGGGTGACATTAAGCTCTATAATTGTTGTTCAATAGAAAAAGTAATATTAATTAAATAAATAAAAATATTTATGGGCAAACTAATTGTCAAAACGGATATTACGATAATTTTAATGTTAAATATATAATATAATTATTTGAGTTAATGTTTCTAAAAATGTACATAATTTTATCACTTAAGTTATGGTTTACTCTGAATGGAATATAAAATTATGTATGGCAAAACTCATCATTGTTTTGACATTTGACATTCTAACCTCAAAACTGACCGGCCATAGATTTGAAACGTTTTGGCGGGCTTTGAAAAATTGAAACTATAAAAACAATCCTTAGAAAAAAGAAGTTAGAACGTCGTTATTGAAAATTTTATTTTTAAATGGACTGGAGTTTCTTATTATGAAGATTATTATATACATTTTCAAAGCTAAAGGGAAGAGGTTCTTTTCTTCTTTCCACCAGAATAATAATGGTAAATTTCCATCCACTTTAATTCCTTCCATTCCTTATCCGTTTCCACCTGACAGATTAATTTTAAAATACTTATATATAACTGTACAAATAAATTTGTTTAATTGTTTTTACATATCATGTGTGAAAAGTCACACAATGTGGAGAATGATGCAATATTATTATCCTACTAGTGTAGACCCGTGAAAAATCACGGGATATTAAAAATAAAAACTAAATTTAAAAAATAAAAAATTCTTTGTTTACACCACTGTTTAATATATTAAACAATGAATATATATATATAATTTTTTTTTTTTTAAAAACATCCCAAATACTATCCAACCAGCTATCTATACTAATTAAAAATATATATTTTAAATAAATCGGGGGTTTATAAATTAATTAGTATTTTTTTTTAGAGGAATGACTTCAACATTTTTAATTCTAGAGTTAAGGAGCACCTAAGGCGGTTAAGTAATAATAATTATTCTGAATATACGAACCATATTTTGGTAACAATTAATTATTTTGACAAAGGTTTAAAATGTTTACATGCGAATACAACTGTTTTACAAAAATTTGATTAATTAGAAATTTTTGAAATTAGAAAGTGTTAGTAATCAATTAAATATTATTAAAAAACAATTTTTTTTTAAATAGATATATCTTAAATTTATTTTCACATCAGTACCTATATTAAGACTATTAATATACATTTTAATAATAGTATCCCTTATTAATTTATTTATTTTTGAAGTTGTTATTCTGTCGATTTTATTTTTTTATATAAATTTATTATTTAATATTTTATAATAATTTTATTAGTATTTTATTTTGTTAATTTTTGCTTTTTTAAATAATTATTTACCTACTTTAATCACTTATTGTTAATTTTTGTTTATGTTTGTAATTTTCAATTTTAACATTATTATTTTTCTATTGTTATTATTTGTCTATACTTGTGATTATTTTTTAGTATATTGTGTATCCTGATGAGGGAAGCTTCGCTTTCGAAACATGTTAATATTTACATATTAAACAGTGGCGTAAACAAAGAATTTCATATTATTTTATTAATAATAATGATGCTACAAAAGAATTACACATTTATAAAAAAAATTTAATAATAATAATATTAATAATTAAAAAAAAAAATAATTCCACAGTCGAGAAACAGCTGCTTGGAAGGCAACTAGCTGACCATTACACCACTAACCAGTACGAACGGTGGCATAAAATTTATTATAATAGATTGTTTTCGGGTTTTGACGGCCAAAATAATTTTTTGGGATATTATGCCATGTTGCGCTTCTTCCTCCTGTAGCCAACGTATCTGGCAGTATTACAGTGTCCATCATCAGGGCAGATGTGTAGATTGTGGTAGAGTTTGTAATTATATATGTAGAAATGGTACCGTGTTGCACGCGTCAACCCTCTTACGGCCGGTATTTCAGCCTAGCTCCGTCGTCCCTGTTAATATTAATGGGG
This sequence comes from Halesus radiatus, assembly GCA_022606495.2. Lineage (NCBI taxonomy): Eukaryota > Metazoa > Arthropoda > Insecta > Trichoptera > Limnephilidae > Halesus > Halesus radiatus. The sequence goes on from JAHDVE020011997.1 coordinate 18,886, forward strand.
TTTTTATGGATTTCAATTGCTTCCATAATCACATGAGCTCGATAGGATTTGGGTGTTCCCAATACTTTGAGAAACAAATCCGAAGTAATGACTAGTCTTAATTAAGTTCTCGGCAATTGCCGACTTGTCTGGATGACTGAGTTTGCACCCTTGAAAGTGTTCCGAGATAGTTCGTTCTGTCTGACCTACATACACCTTGTCACTACGTATAATAATATGTATGATTTTTTTTAATGAGAGTAATTAAATAAAATAATCCGAGTATCTCGGTGCATTTCTCAACAAAATACCAACTTTTTTCTGCTACTCTAATAAATCATATTGCAGCTTTCGATAAAAAAGCTTTTTTTTAAGATATCGAGTCTCAAATTTATGGAACAGGGGACCCTGTCTCACTGGTCATTTTGGGACCATTGTCTTGAAAGAGGGCTGGTTTCACCTTTTTTGTATCTAATTTTCTCGGTTAGTCCTAGTTTTACTTACCGTTTCCTCGAAATTATGACATTCGCAACACTATACATCTGCCATTGCGTGTAATACCGTAATGTGTGTTTTTATGGAAATAGCGTCATGTTTTATAAATAAAAAAACTTGTGGAACCTACCGATAGAAAGTAATTCATATTTCTGGGCAGACATTCTCGAAGTCAAAGGAGCTTAACAAGGTTCAAATCTGTTTTTTTGTATAATTTTCCAATAAACTCATACTTTTACCTTTTCAGATTGAAGCTATCAGGCGCGCCATCGAAGACTTCGACCTCTTGGCCACATGCAAAAACAGCCCTCACCCAGATCCTGCAGGGGAAGTTGCAGAGCCGACTGTGGATGCGGTGAGACCCGCCCCAATACTCCCAACAGACATGGGACAAAAGACATCCCTCCTCACAGGACGACACCGCTCCAAAGTCTCCCTGACCTGGGTCCTCCGGGAACGATCAGACGTCCAATACAACCCTTGCAACAACCAAGCTTTGACCGACACTTCGAGCCCGCGAATAAGCCCCTCGGATAACTTCACCAAAAGATATCACAGACCAAATAAAAGTTTCAAAAGAAATGGCCTCAGAAAAGAGAGAGACTACTTCGAAAATGAACAAAATTTCCACCCAAAAGTGGCGACCGATCGAGTCATCGGTAGAAACAGCGCGAAACATGAAAGGTCTGTAGTAGTAGAAAATAGTCAGAGGGTTGTTAAATCCAATAGGAATTTGAGTCCGAACCAAAACCACGATTCGTGGACAGATTACGGCGAAGGGTTTGAGAGCAACGCTTCCTCCAGGAGGCACCGTCACCGCCGGAGAAAGAGCCGTAACACGGAGAGGCAAAACCAGAATTTCGGATATGAAATCAAGGACATCGACTGGTTTCTTGCAGAGGTAAAAAGCAACTATTATTCTCAAACATCTGCAAACTTATCTTAATTACAAAGTGGTAATGTTTGTTTAAGTTGTTATTAAGCAGCAAAAGCTTTGGAACCATCAGCACGGGCATTATGAAATATCCAACACTTTATCTATTCGATATTTCAAAATGAATGCAAATATTTTCAGCTTTCAAAGTTAATCCCATCATGAGCTAAAGAGCTTTAAAATATATAATAAAAAAATATGCCATATTGTTCGTTCAATATTTTTGGATTATTGTAAGAAGGTGTGGAAACTCTGACAAAGCCTGGTGGTAAAACTAGTTCATTTACGTTTAATGTATTGCATTGCACTCACGATATGTGAATCAATAGCATCGCCGTATATTTAAATTTAAAATTATGTTTTAATTTAGGCAAGCATTGAAAACCCTGGCAACATCCCCGTGGTGGTGACGTACCCGAGCATCCTATACCAGACAAGGAATGGCAGCCGGCAGAAGGAGCTGAGCCTGTCCCTGGGGATGGTGGTGAACGCCGTGTTCAAGAACCAGCAGTGGCTCTACGTGCAGACTCCCCACGGGGAGGAGGGCTACGTGCTCTACGCCTCTTGCCTGCCCCTGGGTATACTACCTTCACAGCAGAGGTGAGACTCTTTATTTAATCCACTTCTTTGACCACCGAAGAGACTTCTATTTAATAAACCTCCAGGACAAAGTGCGTCGGGAGGCCTAAGCTAAGGTGGCTAGACGGTGTGGAGGCAAACACCGCAGCCTTAGACATAAGGGACTGGAGGAAACAGCGGGAGATTGCTAAGGGTTATCATCATCTAATCCCTATTCTTGAATAATCGAAAAATCTAAAATGCTTTTTGTTACATACATATAGGCATAAGTACCTAGGCTCCTTCATAAAAATGTTAATGCATTGATTTAGATTCCACCCCCTTTTTTTGAAAGAAATAGTTCTTCAGATTTCTCCCCCTTCCGGGAAATTGGCTTTTCCACCTTGGAACTGAACATTTATTACAACATTTTGCATAAGTCAAAAGTGCATTAGAACTGCTATCTTCAAAATGTATTGGATATACATAATATGCATGTATTATGTACACTTAATTGAAAAAAAAAAAAGTTGGAAAGAGGTTTATAGATATGATTCTCGCAATGATTCACGACTTTAAAATAAAAATTTTTGGAGACCAAATATCTTTAGAACCTTCTTAATGCCCTATACGAGTACACGCCATTAATGCTCCCTTATAGCCTCGAACAGAGGCCTCCAACACTCTCGGGATAGCGATATCTTCCACTTTTGGGAAACATTGTTCAGACGCAAAACAAAAACACTCTTTCTATTGAATGATTCACTCCTTCCAGATCCCAGACCCCCTGGAAGGCGGCACCGTGCTGGGAGAGCACCCTGGACCTGTACCCCCAGCCGTGCGGCAACATGACGGACAGCGAGAAGGAACAGCTGCGCGGCGGAACCAAGTCCGAGTGCGGACGGGCCCGGCCAAAGCAGAAATTCTACACGGACTCCATGTCGGCTTACGGCGAACGAACTTTCGACAAACTCTATCTGAAAGCCACCAGCTGTTCCAAGTTAAAAGACCTCTATGACGACAGCTCCGTGATGAGTTCAATCACTTCAAAAACCAACGATTTCAATTTAAAAAACAAGTATTCTCTTCGGAAAAAGAAACAAAAATACAGCGACTCAAAAAGTAATCACGTTCGGTACGTCTCCCGCCATACTTTGCTGGTCGTGGAAAAGGATTATGAAGGATCCAAAGCGATTAATACTTTATCAGTGAGAAAGGGTGACGTGGTTATATTGGTGCAAGGGGGGGGTATAGAGGCGGACGTAGATTCAGAGTGGTTTTACGTGAGGAACAAAGATGGTGCAGAAGGTTTCATTCCGGCTTCTATAGCTGGACATGGCTTCCTTTGATTCAGTGTAATGTGTTGAATTTCGACTGTAGACATTTTTAAGTGTATAAGTAAATAATTTATTGAAAAAGTTTTCTAGTCATTTGATTGGCAGTATTGAAAATGTTTTGAATAGTTATGAATGTATTATTTATTAAAAATTTGTACAAAAGTTGTTTTTTCATTAGTTCTATTTTTTGAAGTTGAATAATACAGTGAAATTCTCTTATACTTATAAGGTTGTTCAATTAATAAATAAACTAACGTTTCGCCCGTTGCATGCAACGGATGTGACTAAATTATATTATTATTCCTAAATGAAAAATCATAATTCTACGCTTGCAGATTGATACTTGAGTTAATTTGTCTTTATTGTTCTGTAATTTTACATCATGAGTTATTGGGTAGGTAGTGTAAAGAAAAAGTAAAGTGAACTGTAGTGTAGTATAGGTACTGTAAGGTGTAGTGTACTGAAAAGTGAAGCGTTTTACCCGATGCACCCTACACACATTCATTAATTTAATAAAAAAACATATTATTTCCAAATTTAAATTCACAACCCAACGGAACCTAACCTAACTTCCCTTGAGGTTATCATATACAAAAATATAATATGATGGAATGTGAGTCTCGTAACTGCTTGGACCCATACACTCACGATTCTAACCACCGTTGAGGTTTTTTTTTTTTCATGAAAACTGTCCTATAAAAATAATTTGATTTATTGAAAACATATAATAATAAAACACATTCTGTAAATGGATTTAGAAATCAAATAAATAAATCAACAATCTAGAAAAATATCCATTGGACTTGGAAAAGTGTTATTAAAAAAAAATAACTAACCTGAAAACCAAATCTAGCCTAACTTAATTAATCATTCTTTTCATTTTAAATTTTATTTAATTTAAAGAATACATATTACTTAGTTTAGGTTAGATTAGGTTTTCGGGATAGTTTTTTTTTCCTACTTTTAATGACATTATATCACTTTTAAAACGTGTGCAGATTCATACGTTGAATTATTCAGTCACTGGTTTACCCATACTTATGCTGTAATTTAATGTCAAGTTTTTCACTATTCTGACTTTATACGCTGTGTAATATTTACACTGCGTTTAGAAGTAAGGCGGATTAAGTTTTGACTAAATATAAATTTGATTAAACATCGGCTTTAGGTAGAGTTAGATGAAATAACCTCATAAAAATCAAGACATCACTGTTAAAGAAAACAATTTCTCACTTAAATTAAAAATTTATTTAAAAGGAAACAGTGTTCACAGTCAATTAAAGCTTAAAACCTGATCTGCGTAATTGAAGGTGGTGCACAGATCAATGTTGGGGCTGGAGCCGGCGATGGTGAAAACGCGGTGCGGGGAGCTTTGGCAGACGGCACTGTAGACCGTAGTGGCTGAGACGGGAATGCTGGCGAGGGTGTCGCCGGAGTAGCCGAGCTGGTAGAGGTGCGGGGCGCAGCCTCCAGCAATGATGCAGTCGTCGTGGAAGTAGGCGACGTGCATGCCGCGGTCGGGCAGGTCGAAAACCGTGGTGGGCTGCAGTGAACGGATCTGCCAGAGAGCCAGCCGGGGGCCTCCGCCGCAGATCTAACAAAATACATCAAACTCAAACAGTTTTATTTCTATGGATGTAGCCTTATTACCAATGTCAAATGGCATTTCTAAATTCATGCAGTGACTCAACTCTTGCCTGAGAACTCGAATGCATTGACTATTAAGCTATGGAGGCTGTCAGAGAAGCATGATAAAATATTCAAAATCTGATTATCTTGCCTATTTACATTGATTACATTCACAAAATGCTACATTTCGCACGTCAGTTGCTGTTAGAATTTTTATGTAACCATTGAAAGCACAGCTTGCATATTTTTGCCAGCAAAAAACCCTTTCTTTTAAATGCTTGAAATACACACATATTTAATAAAAAATTTATCGGAATAACTTATTGAAGCCTATGAAGCTCATTATAATGTATGTAATCATTGAGGAAGATAATATTAACCCATCCTAAATGAAACACCAAACTGAAGAAAAAGTTTAAAAAAAAAGGTTTCAGTCACATCTGGGAATCAAACCCAAGATCTGTTTTTTTTTTCTACGGTGCCTCCACACAGGAGACCCCCAGAGAAATAATTTCCTTCAAGGCCTATATCATCTTTGGGGATGCTGTGTGGAGGGTCTTTTAGGGTAGTGGTCCCCAACTGGTCCGTGGATCAAATGGTGCCGGGCCGCGCTAGGGCCTGCTTAAAAATTTGTGAGCAAACCAAGCGAATCTAGCATGCCTGCGAAAGAAGATCAACTGCTGGATATAGCAAATGACGGCAGCCTTAAAACTACGTTCGAAACAACAACTCTGCCGGTGTTCTGGATTAAAGTCATGGCGGATAACCCCGAGAATGCCACCACAGCACTTGAATCCCTATGGCCATTTCTGACATCCTATCTGTGTGAAGCAGGGTTTTCTGCAGTGACAGCAACCAAAATAAAACAACTGAATAAACTGGACATAAGCAACACATTTCAGGTGTCATTATCTCCTATTACCCCCAGATAGAACCATCTCGTTGCAAAGAAAGATGCTCAGGGTTCTCATTGATTTAGCGTTCTAAAGTTAAAATGTTAAATCTCTTTATATTCATTTTTTGGTGTAACTGTATTTTATTTCGAAGGCATGTTTAAACACAATTCAATTAAAATTAGTGAACTTAGGTCTTGAAGAGACCCATGTTGTAAGATGGAGAAAACACAGAGGCCGGCAGATCATTCCACAGACGAGCACTTGAACACAAGAACAAGTCGTAGAAGCGACCCGTTCTTATGTGACAAATGTCAACCATGTGCAAATGTTGGGAATGCGTTTGGTGTGTTTCCCGACTATGCCTCGGTGCCAAAGGGATCAATGACGCTAGTTCCTCAGAGTATCTTCCATTAAAATACTGGTAGAAAAGGACAGCATTCCCACCTGACGTCTGTGCTCCAAAGATTGCAGTTCATTCGTTAAGATAGGCGAATCTATCAAACGGACCGCCCGTTTCTGCAGAGTCGAGGGTTTTATTCAGATGTTTTGGGACTCCCGACCAGAGGTGGCTGGCAAATTCTACAGTGAGGCGCACTTGTGGTTTGTACAGGGTCAGCAGTTGTGTACTATTAAAATATCTGCGGGCTAAACTCTTACTTACCTCTGTCTTACCGGGACAACTGCTCTACCAACTAAGCTAATGAGACCAGTTCGCTTTGTGCCATCTTCATCGATACCATACCTCAAATTCAAAATTTGTCCATATTATCCTGCTGATACTTTTTAATTTTGTGTGTTTTTTTTCGGTTTCGTATTTCATGTAGGATTGGTTAATATTGTCTTCTTCAATGATTGAATATTACAATGAGATTTATAAGCTTCAATAAGTTATTAAAATAAATTGAACATTATTCCTAGACTTGTAGAAAAGTCAATAGATGTCCCATACAAATAAAAATCGGATAGGCATATCTGAGACACTATCTAGATTGTAATTATATTCGGGTAGAACTTTGTAATCATCATAAAAGATAGCAGCCAATAATATGAAATTTAATGGAGGATTGACGTATTGAAAAAAATTATGGAAAGCAATAAGGTGGCATTAGCTCAATTGGTTAGAGCGCTGGTTCCGGATAGACTGAGAGGCCCTGATTTCGAGTCCCAGATGCGACCGTCACCTTTTTATTTTCTGTGTCTTTTCTGTCTCATATTTCATTTGAGATTTGTTAATATTATCTTCAACGATTAAATTACATATATTTAAAATCGTAAACCATTAAATTTTATAGATTATTTACAAATTGATGTCCAAAATAGACATAAATAAAAAGCGGAAACTTTTACGTCCCCCTTCCCTCTGGCAATAAAGTTGCTTGCCTGACTCAAAAGCTCACCGACCATCTATGTATGTACATATTATAATTTATAAAGTATAATTAAATGAAAAAGTAACTCACAATCCAGTCCTCCCCCAGAGAAGCAGCTCCCATCCACTTGCCGAGGTCTGGTCGGGCCAGCTTGCTCTCCGTGTGAGGCTCGAAGCTGTTGAAGGCCTGCGTCCGACTGTCCCATATACACACCAGCCCATCTTCACCAGCCGATATCAAGTTGGAGTTTCTGGCGGAGGACATATCCATTAGTACTGTATCAAAATATAAGTAGCCATTGGAATTAGCCGTCTGGAACTAGTGGAACTATAGCATCCCCGAATGGGGTATGCTGTGAGGCTGAAGGTAGGGAGAAGAGAAGGTGAGGAAGTACATGACTATTCAGTCTGTTATTTCACCAGGGCGATACTGAGAGCTTCTATCACTACTGTTATTCAAACATCAAAAGATCACTGAGATACAGGTACGAAGTAAAGGTCACAGGTGCTATTTTCATTCACAATTTAAAAATATATAATTGATCTTTATAGATTTCTTACGGGTTCTCGGGTATTTTGTTTTTAAATAATAGTCCTAAAGCATGACAGAAAACAATAATTATTGCTAACAATGTTACGTATATTGTATTGGAGGTTTACACACACAAGTGCGTGTATCAGTACACAATACATTGATAAAGTGTCGTGAGTAAAATATTGACCGACATTAACCCTTACCACTCCATTATTTTTTAATATTTGTTGTCAGCCAACTCTAATTTAAATAATGTCAAAATATAATATAATTTATTGATAGGCAGTTACAAAAAGGTTATTTTATAGTAAAACAAAAACGGAAAACAGTCAAAATCTTATTAAAACGTGAATTTAAATGTTTTTTATCGAATAATCACAAGAAACAACGTCACTTGTCAAGTTTTGCGTGCGAAAATACACCGCGCGCGCACGTCTTATCTTGTCAGCTGCTAGCCGACAACTGAGTTGTAGCGTACAAATAGTGATATCGGCTGGCACCCGACAAAAGAGTGGTAAGGGTTAAATCTTTGGGTCAAAGGAAAATTTCAGTTAGGAAGCATTTGCGAAAAGCATCGATATATACTACCAGCTTTGGCGTATCATACAAATAAGCATAACAATTTTGGCGCACTGATGATATTTCATAACACAACTCCCTATTGAATTCCGTTGCCTCGTTTCGAAAGATTAGCACGCTTCGCTCCAAAATAACATTAGCGCAAAGTTAACCCCAAATTTCATGACGTATTTTGATCAAGTCATAGGAAGCCAGAAAGGTACACGTCACAAGTTTGATGTTGAAACTGAAGAACCCACTTTAACGCATGTGCCGTTAGCAAAGCTATTTTTGCTCGTGAAGTTTTTGACAAAATTACTATTGTAACTTGAATACTTGCCGCGCTCTTGAGGTGATTTTTCACAAAGATGGCGCTATACAAATCATCCATTATTATTATTATTCACACGTCACAAGTTTATGTATAGCTAATTCAATTGTCAATAATAAAGTCCGCGATAGTCCCTATTTAAATAATCTCAGTTTTGTGTTTGAAAAATGATCTCTATTAGCTACTCTGTTGATGCAAACTTGCTGGGAGACAAATTTGGTCGATGTAAACCAACGAGAGGTAACAAGCAATGCTTCTTGCGATCTTTTAACTACGAGATAATGCACTTTCCTTTTTATAAATGTTTTTGGGAACTAATTCATTTTGGTTCGGGCGTCATTTTTAAGGTCCACATGCCCTATCTAGATATTGTTAGTCGATGGTGAACAGTATTAAAATATACTAAAAAAATACAATTAGGTACTGCTTGAATAAAACAATTATTTGAAAGACAAGGTTGGGATCATTAAACCTGATGTATTGTTAATGGATATGTTAAACCTAACGAAATCCAACAAAAGCATTTTTTAAATATTAGAGATTGGAAGAAGTGCTAATATTATGTTAAATTTAACTTACAATCCATGTATTGAGTGAATATAATCCTCATGTCCTTTGAAAGTTCGCACAATCTTTCCCTCTTCAAGATTGAAAGCGTAAATGTTATTATCTCCGCAACCAGCGAACATCAGCTCCTGCTCCTCACTCCACCAGAGGGAATTGACATCCACCCGATCTATGATGGACCCTCCACCAGGGAGTGCTATCTTCCACGAGGGTTTGGGAGCTTTGTCCTTCAGACAGCTCCAGTCCCAGCCGCTGATCTCACCGTGGGTTCCCACCACGAGGAACTTCTCCGTTGAAGCCATGGAACAGATCTGGACATCCTTGTCCACGGTGAGGGTCTGCTCCGGCTTGTTGCTGTACGTGAAGTCGTCGAAGTTGGGATTCAGAACCTTGTCAAGACTGTAAAGATAAAACGGTTATAAACGAACACTTAATACTAAATACCGTAAACATAAGAGTAGTCAATGATCAATTACTTGTAAATAGCGATTTGTCCATAACTATTACCCGCCAGCAGATATTTTCCACATGCCGAAAAGGTTTGCGAGAGAACTGTGTTGTAAAATGATTTATCCAACATTTTAGCGACGCCTTGCAGCTACTGGTATTATACGTTCTCGGAGAATCCTATTTTCTTTTTATAAACACACTACTTTGCACTCACGAATTATCAGATTATAACTATTTATTTACCGGCAACAAGAGAAACATAATAATAATATAAACAAGCCGCTAAACCAAACATAACCTTTATATTGTGACAGTTAAAGAAATCATAGATTACTGCCAAATGACAATTAGAGATGGTCGATATTCTTGTCCAGGCAACTTTGTCCCAATGACTTTGCTACCACTGGATCGTCCGAAAATATTATTTTTTTCTGAGAAGCTGAATAATTTTGGAACCGGTTGATATAGCCTTTTGTAATCACATAAAATAATGACCGAATTCACCGAAATATTTAGCTTTAAAATGTGCATTTTAAATAATAGGAATTCCCAGATTAGACCGGCCATAAAATAAATTTAGTACAAAGGCTAGCCGAACCTATTGTTAGGAAAAATCGTAACTAAAATAATATAACCTTAACTGCTATTTTGGGAAAGTCCGAAATTCCGTTGGAATTTTATGGGACGGCAATAAACACCTCAAAGGAATTGAGCCGACCGGGGAATGCGGGTTAAAAGGATAATACCTACAGGTAGACAGGTAGACAGGAGGACAGTGGGCTCTAGGAGAGAGTCGATTGCGAGAGTCCGTCCAGGACGGAGAGTCGCGTGCAGTCTTCCACCGAGGAAGCAAGAGTCGTTGTACGAGTCCGCCCAGGACGGAGAGTCGGTTGCAGTAGTCCGCCCAGGACACACAGCCAAGTGAAACCTTCCGCCCCGGGAGGTTCCTATTCTCGCTCCGTGGAGAGGCCGCCCAGGTCCTCTACGCTCTACGAATTCTACGCTTCCATCCCAGAAGGAAGCAGCTGATCTTCGCCCTTCGGAGATCAACATCGGAGACCGCCCAGGCCTCTGATTATCGCCGCGTTGCACCTACTCCCGATCCGGAGGTACACGAATACGTAGTGCGAACTCGAGGACTCTACATACAACGCAGCCACTGGACCCTGGATATCCATCCATCACAAAAAGGAAAGTGCCTGACTCTAATGATAATTCCTCCCACATTGCCTAAACCAGTGAACCTGTAACTTTAAGTACAAAGACTTTAACAGTAGAATTAAGTAATTACCTAAATCAGTGAACCTCTAATTTTAAGTACAAAGACTTTAACAGTAGAATTAAGTAATTCGGTATCTAGTTTTATTGAATTGTCTAATTAAGTTTTACTCTAGTTTTAAGACTAAACCCACGTATATAAAAATAAATTACTTGTAACTACCTGAGATCGCATTTCTGTTCCACCCTTTTTGCGTTATTCCTAGAATAATACCAACTGCCCGACGCACCGTCATATCAATTGGCGGCCCAAACGTGGGGCTTGCTTGCTTTTGGCAAGTAGGAATCTGAGTGTAGATTTCCGACTCACGAAACCCTGAGATAACAAATAACGCAAAAAGGAGGAACATTAGTATAAATAGTTTTTTTTTTAAATTACCCGGTATACCGTGTTTGTTAAATAATTGTCCTCTTCGTATAATGTTGGTTTAATGCTTCCCCCTCAAAAAGTATTTGGCGCCCTTAAAAAAGTTAATCCTAGTTATGTTTTTAGGTATAGATGTATTTTTTAAATTTAGTTATTAATGACGTCGGTTAGGCGAAAAACACGGGCGACTGCGACCCAGGCGACCGCGGCCGAAGCGACCGTGGAGGTTGATAGCCTACCTCCGTCATCGAAAATAATGGCCAACATAGGGCATACCTCGTGCCATTCGAGGATTCTGGAAGACCAGTTCGGAGGTCTGGCTGAGGAAGAACCTGAAGTGTTCATTCTCGCTTGCGAGGAGTACTTCAGCTTGACGGGCTGCTCACCTGCAACAAAGGTAGAGAAAGCAGTGAAGAGGTTACAGGGAGAGGCGCAAAAGTGGTGGATTTTTCGGCGCAGCTACGAAAGCGCTACGGCGTAGATGGGGCAAGGACGTCCCTACTTGCAACATTATACGGGGACCAGCAGAGGAGCGACGAGAGCGACGAGAGCGGCGTTTGCTTCTTACAACGAAAGCGAGCCGTGTTCAGGCGCATTTTCGGCCAAGCAAGCATCGACGAACTGTGCCCGGAGTTTATAGGACTAATGAGGCCCCGCTACAGGGAATTATTAGAAGCGGGTTTAATCTTC
>JAHDVE020011998.1:0-15543 GCA_022606495.2 Halesus radiatus
AATTAGAATTAGGGTGAAATAATGTATTGTTATTGCTCAGAAAAAGCAAAGAGTGTCACCAACTTATAAAAATATAAAATAAAATAAAAAAAATAAATCAAATAAATGTCTTTTATAATTTTGATAAAAAAAAAACAATGAAAAACCATTAATAAAATAATACTACTGATTGATTATATTGTTATTTAAAATATATATATAAATAATATCAACTTAAAAATTGTTTATACTCAAGTTATGTTTTCAGTAATAATTATAATGGTTTTTTCTTCCATTCTACTTTTTTAAACATATATAATATGTGTATATATAAAATATATATAATCTATAATATATACAATCTATAATATATATATAAATAATAGAGATATATACATAAACATTATATAAACATAAGATTTTACTTATATATTTATATATATATATATTATACTTGGAACACATTTTAATTGTCTTTTGTGTTGTTAAATCCCGACCAGGGACATACATACAACAATTGACCTTCCAACATTAAAAAACAATATTAGAAAGATATTGGCATTCTATTATAATAATAATTTTTCTCTATATATACATACACATTAAAATATTTTTTGATTGTTTTTTTTTTTAATAATTGATTACTCTATCATCATTATTCCAAATAAATAAATTTTGATGAATATTTAACCTTTATCGGACCAGGCCAGAGAAGCCTCGAATATAACAGAGGATTGGCTCTTGGATCCCCATAACCCTATCGATCTACCATTAACTCTAATTGCTCATACTTAGACTCTATACAAATCACATCCGCTCCCTCAACCATTCGATTACGAGATCTATTGTCCCAACAGTTGTCAAGGCATCCATATCGGCTGCTACAACTCCGAAAAGTGCCAGAAACCATTCGAAAGCTACGAATTCAGGACCACCACCAATAGAACTGTTCAGGTTCACGTTGATGGTACCATCAGCTGTACTGTTAACAAAAACAAGCCCCAAAAAAAATGCTAAGCCAAAACAGACAACCGAAAGTCTTGGGGCATCGGAGTTAAGATCAACGAAAAAGGCAACTTCGCCGTTCTCAACCCTTTCGAAATTTCATCCAACAAACCATTAGCGTTGTTCACTAATCAACAAGTTGATAATGCCGAAGAACCTAAAGAAACTCCCATCTCGTTAAAGTTCGCCACTGTTGAAGAAAAAAATGATATCGATAACCAATCGAAATGCATCACAGTTACAAATAGGAAAGTTTACATTAGTGAAAATGGAAGACTGGCTTATCGACCAATCACTTCTCTTGTGGTTAATTCTGAGAGTTTGATCACGATAACAGACCCAAACAACTCCAACAGCTCTTTCACAGAGAAGGTTTCACTTATACATGCGAAGGTGTCCTACGAGATCAACAAAATATTAAAAAATTTGGAGCAAACTTTGCAGAACTATGCCAACTCAAACTATACTTCCCCCTCTGTTCCCGAACCTCCAGCATCGTTTAGCCTAGAAGCCCTTTATAGTGACCTCGACTATTATCTGAACATCAATGAACAAATTCGATGCCAACTTCTTCACTCGCTCGCTGCTCCACTCTACAAAGAATACTATCCACACCACAGCCGCCTCTACACTGCCATCAGCAGATTGTCGTCGTTCATAAACTATTCAAACACTAGATACGACATAATTGATTTAGCGGAAGCAGGCCTTTACAATCGATCTGATGTCCTTCAAAACGTCTCTCACTACGAACTGACAGACTATACCCTCAACAATATTGAAGATCCCAGCTACAATAGCCACTATCATCTCATTGCGTCGAAGCTTCCCTTCATCAGATCTCAGCTCGGTCTCAAGTTCCCGAACGTTCCTCTTTCTGTAAGCATTGAGAACATGCCTCCTCAGCTTCACAACCCTCTGAACAAAAATCTGCCTATAAGCGCTTATCAAGTTTTCTAAAATATCTATTTAGGGGTTCTATCTCAAGATAAAGCATTTAGTTTTTGGTCAACAGAGCTTCAACTCCTTCGCTTCATTACATTTTCTTTGAAAAAAACATTCAAAGGAGTAGACAACACTATCGCTCTCAGTCTCGAGGAGTTAGATAAAACAGCAACCCCGCTCTCAGGTACAGGTTTGGGTCTTGGCGATCTATTTGGATAGATGGAAGTGAAGAAGAAGTAATAAGCAAAAACACCTCCGTCGACGACTGAAGCCCCAGTTTAGCCATCCGCAGCTTATCTGGAACAACTGATTGAGATGGGCTTTACAGCTGAGATCAGCAAATAAGCTTTGATTCAGACCAAAAATCAGTCTGTGCAAGCTGCAGTCGATGTTATTGAGGACCTGAAAGAAAAGATCAAGAAAACAAAATCTGAAGGGAAGATGAAAATTAGAGATGAATGGATATGCAGCGCATGTACTTTCAAAAACCTAGCCCCAGTCTAAATTTGCGAAATGTGTGGAACCACTGCCCCCGATGTGGCATTCGTCGACTAAGAGGCCGAGAGGTTAAAGGATGAAGAAAGAATACTTCGGGAAAAGGCGGAATCCGAGAGATTGCTGCGCGAAGCAGAGCAAGCCAGAATCAAAGAGCAGGAAACGCTTGAAGAGCTAAAAAAAAAGGCAATTGCATAAAAAATGTAAACCTTTATCGAAGAGTGCGAAGTGAAAGCATTCAAAATCATCAGAAACGAAGCAAACCCAATTGATCCTTTCTTTTTGGCAGTACTGATGGAACACGGGGACAGCAGTCTTTTGAGAGTTTACAAGATCGGACTAAGCAGACAATATCTGGCTAAGTTCTATAGGATCGAGGGAGATTATATCGTCAGTAATTACAGTCAAAGCGTATCCAAGACCAGCTTCAAGGCATTGTGTGGAATAATTATTGAGGCTCGCAAGTCAGTGGAATGGGGCAGAAAACTCTGGGAACCTATTAAAAACGACTGGGTGGTGGTCCACTCAGAAGATCTCACCTTGGAAGAATCAGGATACTCTAAACTAGATGCCCAAGGCCTGATTCTATCTATCGAAGGCGATAAAGGATCGAAGCACATTGCAATCCAGACTGTCGATTCGCCGAGCAAGTCGGAAATATCTTTATCGATTGTTGCTGAAAAACCAGTCGCACTCTAAAAGTCAAGTTCATTGTCATCGCAGATTGATTTTTCGAAGAAACAGAATAACTAAATATAGCCAAAATCGAGCAATAATATCACTCTTTAAAAAGGCATCTGCTACTTTGAGGTGCAGGTCATCGAAGAAGTTCCAGCAGGATGCGCTTAATTGAAGCCATTAGCCGAAAAAGAGGCAGTGGTTTCAGTCATCACCAAAAGTGATACAGCAGAGAAGTCGATTTTAAGCAACTGTATGCCACTCATAGTTTAGGCCTTCGAAGGCTCCTGCTGTAACGACAAGCATCTGGTCAGCTCTATTATGCAGCCAGGAACGATTTATGTCTCCAACTACGGTTCAGCCAATTTTACTTTCAAAAGCCTCGATGGCCGAAGACTCATCATTGACTCGGTTACAATTCTATCCCATCTAAAATCTTTGAACGGTGGTGTTCCGATGGCTAGTGGGCTGATATTCACGAGCGATGAGCCCGCTTGGTTTGAAATCGCCAAACGCAGATTCAACAAAATGACGAAGACTGACTATGATCGATGGGTTTCCAAAAAGCAATATTCAGAAAGGAACTTCTGGGAGCCTGTGGCTGCTTTCAATCTTAATGAGAACGAGAAAAGCGTCGAAGTCGAGATTGAATATAAACGACCAGCGCGATACGTTTTCTTGTTACCTACTGTGCTGAAGACTACCGTCGGAAAATTTGAGGAGACTTCCATCTCCATAGACTTCTTCGGAGTGAAAGGACGAGTTGTCCACGATGAGCCCACTGAATAATACGCGGCCAGTCAACTCGATGAGCAGTTAGAAGATCGACATCTCTTACAGCTTACTGATCAAAACGGTAACGAAGTGAAGGACGTCAAGATCTAGCACAAAGGTCAAATAAATTTCCTCAACGAGACTCCTTCTGCAGAATATCTCCAAAGAAATCCTCATTCAGTCACCACTTTTTATAGAGTCAGGATCAACAACCCAGATTCCGAGACTTCGCTTAAAGTTAACAGCCCATATGTAAAGACTGTGAAATTGTTGAGAAGCAAGAATATGGGCGAACTCTGTACTTCGATCGAGCTGAGCTCTCCCCAAATGGTGGACAAACTTCTTGAACTCCTTTATTACAACCCCTCAGCAAGTAAAACTGTCGCAGCACCTGGTCATCTTGACCTGGAAGAGTTTATCCGAAAATACATTCTTTCCAAGAATCAGCACATTTATGAAGCCGAAAAGCTATTGAGTTTCTTAGAAAAAGAGGAAGGTGTATCTGCGCGATTGTTAGATGTAGTTATAAATATCCTAAAATATATCAATAAACCTTAGGTCGACGTCACTCCTGAGGGTTTGAAGAGCCTCTTTTCTGTATTCCTCAGAATCTACAATATCGACATAGAAAAGAGTACTTCGGCTCTGATCGAAATATGGGATACTACTGCGGAGTTCGTCAGAAAAATCAGGGACCCTTCTTACCGTATTCTGAGAAATAAATATAATATTCACGAGCTGATTCTTGAGAAAAGGATATTCAGTTAATATTACCATAACCTAACTGCATCTTCCAAGACAAACAGTCAATCCACAACAACAACAACCACAACTTCAACATCAACAACGACCTAAACTAAACCCCAGCAAGATCTCGGCATCATCAATAGGCTCACAACAACAGGCCTCGAATATCGCATGGAACAACATTCCTCACAATTCTCATATAATCTCAACATCTCGCTAAAGAAGGAGGAATTTTTGGACTCGGTCGAACTCTTCTTCCCGAAGCTGACAAACCTATTAAACAAATTTAAACTTAGAATTAAACTGTTTCGACTCGAGGAAAATCCAACAACAAAGAAAGTAAGTAAACAACTACTCTATCACAACTGGTTTCACGAACACCTGTCGGTGCAGCTTTGCAATTACGCATACACTAGTTCCAACGATATCTTCAAAGGAAAGACTAATTGTCTAGGTATCTGTTTGAACGGAGCCTCGGCAAAGCACTTACAAATGGAAGTGAGCTTCAGTCTTATTGGGGGGCTTCTTTTCTAAAAAAGTGCCAAACTCGTCTAACAGATAATGGTCTTGCCTGTCTTCCACCCAGCAACTACTAAACCATCTATTTCTGCAATCAAAGAGCGACCGTTGGATCCTGTTTCAATCTTAACCAACTATACATGGGATGAACTATTCAGTACTACGATTTCTTAGACAAAAGCAGATTAACAAAGACATGAGCGACTTCCCAATTACCTACTCACCAAAATCGAAAATGTTAACGTCATTACATTCCCTTTGGAAGAAGTTCGTTTAATAGCCACCGAATAAAAACTTTCAATTCCCTCTTCGAACTGTTATAACTCTCGTGTACAATAATTGCTCTCTAATATTATGAATGAAGAGAAAGTCAATGCGATTCACAAATAAATCACATGTAAAGACTGTTACGGATAAAAAGGTCTCGATTTCTCATACACTCTCTTGATTATGCTCAATAAGTTTGTGAAATTGCAGCTATTGGATAAAGTTGTGTCAAGGGCCAATCTCGTTGATTCTCTCTTTAATCTTTACTCGACTTTTGTTGTTTATGAGCTCGGCCCCATCATGGAGAATACCCTCAGCCTGATCATCGATATTCTCGACAAAATGCCACAGCCGGAAGTCAGCCATTTCTTCGTCAAAGTAGTCAATACCTACCTGACTGATTCCGACAAACTCAAAAAGCTCCCAATAGCAGAAGAATATAAAGTTAAACATGTTCTTAATTCTCTAAAAAAGATAAAGTACCTGCCATTCGGCCAGCTTTTGAGTCTTATCGATGCCAACCCATCCTCAAGACTTCTCCAGACCAGCATCCTAATCCTATTAAAGGACAGTCTCACTCGGTCTCCAATCACATAGTACTAAGTCTATGACTTAACTACGAATTCTCTGGCCCACACTATCTCATATTCCGAGGGGATTTCTCGATTATTCTCGAATTCCCTGTTTATTCTCCAAAAACTGTGCTCCCCCGCACCCACACAGATGCAAATATCGCTGTTCTCTCTTTCTCTGGACACAGTGTTGGCTTACTTGGAAAATATGATAACTCATAACCCCACCAAGGTGCAGCCAGTAATCGATGAATTCCTCAACAAATACTCCCAAGAACTCATTTGGCAGCTTATCTTCACCACCCTCAAAATATACGACCAAACCCTCGAGGCCAAGATAAACGTCCTTATGGGTCATCTTATAAGCTATGTCAACGAAACTTTCTGCAAAAGTATCAACCGCATGATCTACGAGATAATTACCAAAGATGAAAACAGCTTATATGTGAAGATCAACAATCAAGTAAGCGACCAAATCTGGATGAGACATCTCCAGACCGTCCTGAAATTGCTCATCCAGTCTCAGAAGGAGGCCTCAAAGTTCTTCCTGGACTTAAAAACAGCAGAATCTCTACTGAAGCTGCCGCTCAACACCCATCTCTGGTCCCTCACTCTATCGATCCTGCCTCGAGATGAACGCATCCTCGAACCTTTGATCGCCCGTCTGACCCCTGAACTCTACAGCACCCTGTCCACAGAAATTATGTCATTTTGCGAACCACTTGCACAGATCAAACCCATCAAATCCCAACAGCTAAACTGGTTGGATCTCGTCAAAAAAAAGAAATTGCAAGGCAAGTCATTATTTGAATTATTTATAGAAGAGCTGGCTAAGAGTAATTTTGGTGGAAGCGAAGCCATTACCATGGCTTCAGAAAAGGAGGTCAGCCAACTGGAAACTACTGATGAGATGTTAGAACTCGTGTTGGAAGAAAAAGAGCCTTTCCACAAGCCAGTCACTCCCGAAATTGTTAACTTAATGATCCAGTGGTACCTTCTTAACAGATCTTCGGGAACTCCTCTTTCCCCTGCGACAGAGCTGCTCAAGTCGATATCTGACAACATCCTCAAACTCTTTGCAAAGTTTAATAAAGACCAATAATTAGTCAAAATCGCCCTCAAAGAGCTTTTGAGCCTGAAAAAATAAAGCTAAGTTATTGAGCCTTTGTGCAAGGAAAAGATTCTCAATAGTTACACTTCATTGGGATTGACCAACAGGATATGTGATTGCTTTTCTCAGCTGATCGAATTCTGGATGACCAACGACTCGCTGGCAAGGTACTTCGCAATCGATATCAATGGTTTTGACTATATCTTTAACCTGATTGCGGCTCAGGTCCCTGCTGCTAAAACTGAGTCACTGCCCGCTTCCGTCATATCTGCTGACATAATTGAGGAGGACGGATTCTTGGACTCGCTAGACCTTTTGGAAAAGAAGAAAACTTAGAGCAGCCATAAACCGGAGAGCCCAAGCCAGGAACAGGCTGACCTCAAAGAATAATAGTTTGCTAACAAAGTGAAGCTCATTAAGCTAGCAGGGCAAGTAGCTTCAGCTTCTAGCGAAGACTGGGCCGCACATAAGAAAGGATCGAAGTACAAACTCTTCTATACGCAGATGATCGCTCCCTATTACAACGACTACCCAATGGTCGTCGAGCTCGATAAAGTTGTCGAAGTGAAAGCCATCAGACTCGGGTTCCTCAGCTACGATGTTATTTCAGGAGACAAAATTGCAGGCTGTCCATCTGCTATTATTGTGGAAGGAGGAGTAGACCTTTAGCATTTGGAACCACTAGGCGAGATGACTCAGATCAATGACTAGGGCTACACCAACTCTTCTGTGAAAGTGTTTGTAAAAAATTTCCAGAGTCTAAGAAACTTCAAAAATATCGAACAGTCCATCAAGTCACTGGCTGGAGGCCGAATCAAAGTTCTTAGGTTTACAATTCGCCGACCCATCGTGTCCTTCGTTTAAGGTCTCTCGAATCTCACAGGCAAATCCTACAAGAACCTTGGTTTTAGCGTCTCATTTATGTCAGTCTCTGGATACGATGTCACAAAGTTACCAAGTTCGATTGATGAGAAATGTCGAGACATACGCAAAAAATCCGCCCTTGTGGTGCTATCTATGCTCTTCAATTAATCCTTCATCAGCACGATAGGCGAGTTGGCTAATGACGCTGTATTTGTCAAGAGGATTAAAGGTTCATTCAAATAAATTACTGCACTAATGGACCAACACGTCACCCTCGTCAGTTCACTTAATTATATCCTCGGAGCCAATAACTAGGAGTTTGGAGACTGGATGATCCAATACTTCTTGAAACACGGTAACAAATAAACCCACGCTCGCCTCGTTTCCCAGCTTCTTTTGAGCAACGCCAGCCGAGTCTACCCGCGTCTGCAGACAGTATTGGATAATTTGCTACAGAACATCGCCGAAATCAAATCCATGGGTATTGCGGAGGGCTTCATCCGTTTTGGTGAGATCGTCCCCTTCATCGAACACTTCTGCAATAGTCTGGGTTCCATCCCAACAGGCTGCACTCCCCTCGTCCTTGAGTGCTCCAAGGCCAATCTCAACAATATCATGCAAATCTACGACACTAACAATTCCACCAACAATTCCACCAATAACTCCACCACGCTCATCAAGCTTCTCGTGTCATTGCTTTATATCAGATCCCCCTATCGGCTATCTGAGAATCTGCTGAACTATTCGCTGGATTGCGCTTGGAACGCGCTAAGCGAGGAGAAGCCCCATATGTACGAGCTGCTTTCGGCGTTAGTCGTCAACAAGTCGAGCATCCCTTGGCTCCGCTCGGGAGACAAGGTGAAGACCCTCGTCTAAAATACCTATGCTTCCATCACCTAGAATAAAATCAAGCTTGTGAAGGTGCAGCTAGGTCTGCTAACTGAATTCTCCCAGCATCTTCATGATATCTTGTTGGAGCAAAATGTTCATCTCGAACTGTACAACAGACTCAAGAATATCCAATTCACTAATTCTGAAATTTACAACCCACTTGTCAAAATCATTAAGCATGTGGTTCTTAACAACCCAACAAGCGAAACGGCAGTGGCGAAGGCATTGATCGCAGACCTCGATCTGATGGCGCGCAGAAAAGATCCCATTCTCAAGAAGTTTTACGTGGATTGCTTGGGTATTGAGAAGGAGGCCAACGTCTCGATCAAAGGTTTGTCCAGCACCCCGAAGCAAGACTTCACGATTCCCAGTGTATTGCTGCTCGAAAAATCCTACCAGCTCCAATTAATGAAGAAGATCAACACTAAGGCCAAGTTTGTTCTCCAGATTGAGTCCAACGTCGATTCTAATTCTGCTTTGCGACCAAGAGTGTTGGAGCAGATCAAAAACACTCCTTTTCTGCTGATTCTCAAAATGCAGAACGTGGACGCCACCACTTCAGATCTGGCAAAGCCTGTGATCTGTGGTGCTTATTGCGCCACCGAGGCGACCCAGAATGGCGACGAGATCGTATTCAATGGAGGTCCTGGAAACTTCTTGTTCTACTTCTCGGGTAACAAGATAACTTTCCTGGATGAGAACAATCCTGCCGAGAAATTCTGTACTTACAACTCGGACGATGAGAATGGCCTCGTCTTCTACCACGGCGGAAATGATAACATCAAGGTTAGCTTCGACTCCAGCTATGAATCCTACGTCAATTTCTCGGAAGAGCCCGAAGGCGAGTTCATGAATTTTGAAATCTGGGATCTCAAGCCTGTGCAAAACTCCAATGTACCGTTTAGTTTGGCCAACCAAGCCACTCCTCCCTTGAGCTTTTACCGATCTGACCCAGTCTACACATTACCTTATCATATCACTGTCTAAAAATTGCTGAAGATGCTCGGCATCACAAGCAAAGTGCTCATCAAAGGAAAAGAACTCGACAAAGATTCAGTCATCGGGACCCAATAAGCCTAAACAGATGACTTTATTATAGATTTGCTGGTAACCACTCCTGTTGTGACGAGTTCACCTCCTGATAAAGGATATATACCTCAGATGGTTGTATATACTGAATTCGAGCGCCAAGAAGGAGTCAGCAAGCTGATCGATATCGGACTTATGGCGATCAAGACTTGGAAGAAGCCAGAGGCTAAAAAGAAGTGGGATCATTTTATGGAGGAGCTACAGTTGTTCATCCACCTTCCGAACTTCTTCGGACTGTTCCTAAAAAACCTGGAGTGCTTCAATTTGCTCTTCGAAGTTGTGTCCGGATTACCCGATGACCCAAATAACACCACCAAGAACTGGGACCAATAAGAGCAAAAAGCCACCAGATTCATCTATCAGATCATCGCTGACATATTTAAGTTTGATAAAAGCCCCGCTCTGAGAAGTCTAGACACCAATGAAGGTTTCTGCGAGATCGTGCTTCAGAAGCTGTCCCTGGTGAGCAAAGAAACTGCCAGAAGACTCGAGGAGAAGTCTGATGATGTGGTTGAAGTTGAGAATCCGTTGAATCAGATGACAGTTGAGGTCACTCCCAATGCCAAAAAAGAGGCAGAGAAAAACAAGAAAAAGAAAGGAACTGGATATGGCGCTGATAGCAACCCTACTTCAAAATGGAGCACAAATGATTACATCGAGAATCATAAACAGATCTCAGAAGAAAAATTCCGAATCATCGCAATCCTCGTCAACTTCCTTGACAGCCCCGAACCTTGTCAGGACAGGAGACTTGCCAAGATGCTCCTCGAATCTTGTCTGCTTCCTACCCTAGAAGCATACCTACGTTCGGGATCCATTCTCGATATTTCTAAAGAGCCAGAACTCACCAAATCTTATTTACAGCTCGTGCGCGTCCTGGCCCAGAACCCGATGACTCTCGAGTGTCTGCTTGACATCAGCAAAGATTACAAGCCAGAGCAAACGTAGAGTGTTTTCAAACTGCTTACAAAACTCAAAGACACCGCGAACGTGTACATTAATTGTCTGCAGACCACCAAAGGGGCTACAGACAAGGTGGCAGAAGAGATTGGGAACGAGATCAAGAATACTTACGAAGTAGTAAACCAAGCTGTAGAAAGACTCCATCACGACGACAACTAAGTTTCAATGAGCGAGTTTCTTAAGCTTCCTTTAGCCGAAAGCTATAGAAAGTTGCTTGGCCCACTCAGATTTGATTACATCAGCATGAAGGAGTCGGGATCCTATAAACATCATTTTTCAAGCCAGATCTCCGAAGCCACCCCTCCTGCTACAAAGGTACTCAGGCTTTCTCAGGAGCTCGCTGACCTCTCCCACTCACTTCCTTGTGAGCATACCAATTCCATTTTCATCAGATGTGACAAAGAGAGAGTTGACATCATAAGGATCATCATTATGGGCAGTAAAGATACCCCTTACTCCAACGGAGCCTTCACATTCGATGTTTACTGCGAGGACGCATATCCAGCGGGTCCTCCAAAAATGGCTATCACTACCACCGGAAACGGAAAGATACGTTTCAATCCCAACTTATATTCTTGCGGCAAGGTGTGCCTGAGCTTACTTGGTACGTGGAGAGGCTCTGCAAATGAGTTGTGGGATGCTAAAATGTCAACACTATTACAGCTGTTTATCTCAACCCAAGGTATCACAATGAGCGAGGACATTTACTTCAATGAGCCAGGCTTCGAAGGTGAGCAAGGCACATAAGAGGGAGAACGTAAGAACTAGGCCTATGCCAATATTGTTAGACTTGGCAATGTGAGACACGCTATGGTTGAGCAAATCAAAAACCCTCCAAAAGGATTCGAGACGATAGTGCACAGACATTTCTATCTGAAACGAAAAGAAATCATGGACGAAGTCAAGAATTGGCTGGAGCTTGCTGTAACTAGAGAAGCATCTTACGTTGGTCTCGTGAATGACCATAATTCGTCATGGTGTGCTGACCTCAAAAAAACCCCAACCAAGTACAAAGAGCTCCTTCAGGAAGCAGTCAACGAACTAGAAAAACTTCTCAATGATTTAGAGGAACCAAAGTTCGAGTAAGTTGTCAAGACCAAGAAACAAAAACCGAAAAAGATTACTCATGCACTTAGCCAGTAAGTTGTAGAAGGGGAAAAACTAGAAGAAATCGATATGACTTACGAAGTCAAGGAGGAACAGAAAGAACTCAACTATCTCGATGAAAAAGTCAAGGATCGCTGGTCAAGGTACATAGGCGCAATGGGAATTGAAGCTGTTAAAAAACAGTCTGAAAGCCAAGTGTTGTTAGTAGGGTTGGGAACTCTTGCGTTAGAGATAGCCAAAAATCTGATTCTATCCGGTCTCAAAAGGATAACCATTGTGGATAATGAGATTGTTCACTCCCATCTTGAGCACTTCTATATGTCTGACCTCCCCAAACAACCGAGATCAAAGTGTCTATTTAAGCTCCAGGAACTCAACAGGTATGTCAAGGTGGATCATTTTAATGAACTACCAAGCTTGGATGCTTATAACTTGGTTATCGACACAAGAGCTTTGTCCAAGTAGACATTCAGTCTAGCAGCAGAGTGCAGAAAACTCTCGAAGAAGTTTATTTCGACCGAAACAAGGGGAGTGTATGGTCGACTGTTCAATGATTTTGGAGCCGATTTTGAGGTGACTGACACAAACGGAGAGGAACCTGTTGAGGTGATGATCCGCAACATCAGTATCGAGGAGGAAGGTTTGGTGACTCTTTTGGAAGGCAGCAAGCACCCTTTTGAAGACGGAGAATCAGTAGTTATCAATATGGTCGAGGGCATGAACCTAATCGAACACAATGTAGCCGAATAGAAGAACTTCGAGCAAGACTTTTACGATAAACTCACCAACCAGAAGCCTCAGGATAGTATAAATGGAAAGGTCTTTAAAGTTAAGGTGGTAAACTCCAATTCATTCAAGATCGGAAACACCAAAAACTTCTAAAAATACGTGAGGAACGGCACCGCCAAGAATATTAAGTTGCCCAAGACATTCCAGTTCAAAAGCATGGAGGAGTCAATGCAAAACATCAAATAGTTGCCTTACGACTCCAATCTCGAGATTTACGATTTCGAGAAGATGGGACAGAATGTGCTAATACAAATAGGTTTCAATACTGCTCAACTCTATTAGAGCAAGCATAATAAACTACCTACGAATTGGACGCTGACTGATGCCAACGAATTCGTATCCTTGGCTGACCTGTCTCAATTCGAAGAAGGGGCTGACCTCGACAACGCTAAGTCCTTCCTCAGAAATTTCGCGATGACATATTAAAGTGAGTTGCCAGTCATCGGGTCCTATCTCGGAGGAATCGTCGCCCAAGAAGCCATTAAAGCTGTCACCAACAAATTCGTGCCCGTCAAACAACTCTTTACCTTCCATTTCTCAGAACTGCTCCCATTAGTCGAGAATGAAGAAGATTACTAGAAGCTCAGAGTTGACAGAGACGCAGAGTTCTTTAACTCCAAAGTGGTTTTGGGTGTTGAGGCTGTAAAAAATATTAATAAAGGAAATGTGTTCGTGGTTGGAGCAGGCGCCATTGGCTGTGAACTACTCAAGAATTTCGCTATGCTGAACTTGTGCTCGGAAGGAACACTTACCGTAACTGATCCTGATCATATCGAAACCTCAAATCTCAACAGGCAGTTCCTATTCAGAGAAAAGCATATCCGAAAACCCAAATCATCAACTGCGGCGGCGGCAATACTCCAAATGAATCCTAAGCTGAAAGGGCACGTTGTTGCAAAACTGGACAAGGTTTGCGATCAGACCGAATCCATTTACAACGATAAATTCTTCCAGTCTCTCAACCTTGTAGCTAATGCTTTAGATAATGTACAAGCCAGACTTTACGTAGATCGCAGATGTGTGTCCAACAAGAAACCACTCCTTGAATCTGGAACATTAGGACCTAAAGGGCACGTCCAAGTGATTATACCTTATCTTACCGAATCTTATGGAAGCCAAAGTGATCCAGTTGAAGAAAATCAGATCCCGCATTGCACTCTGAAGTTGTTCCCAGAAGACACAGTGCACTGTATCGAGTGGGCAAGGGATAATTTCGGTAAAATATTCACACTCCGACCTAAAGGACTCAAGAAGATAGTAGACGAAACGAAACAAGGTGTCAAAAATATCATGTCAGAAGGATTGGATGAAGCAATTAAGCTATTCAAAAAAGCACCTTCGAACTTCGATGACTGTATTTTTACTGCTGTCAAGAAGTTTTACAAGTATTACCGAAATGATATCAGGCAACTTCTCCATACCTATCCGTTGGATGCTAAAACCAAAGACGGTGAGCCATTCTGGAAGCTCCCCAAACGTCCCCCTACAGAGATCACCGAGCTGGATCCGAAAAATGATCTTCACGCCACTTTTATTGCCTCCTTTGCTGTAAACAGAGCCAGAGTGTTCGGTGTGCCTTACCCAAAGAACTTCAGAACTCCCCAGGGCAAATAGGAAATCATCAAGGTCGCAGCAACTTTCAAGATCCCTGACTTCGTGGCTTCATAGGAAAAGTCCAAAGCCATTGAGAAGATGAACGAGGAGAAGCAAGGGACAAACATTCAAAACGAAAAACCAGCAGTAGAAGAGGAAGTCGCAGAGTCCAAGAATGGAGTGAAAGAGTTGCCAAAGGAAGCTCTTAGCCTGGAAATTGTACCTGAAGAATTCGAAAAAGATGAAGACTCCAACGGCCATATTGATCTCATTTACTCAATGGCAAATCTCAGATCCATCAACTACAACCTCTCCACCTACACCTGGATTCAAACCAAACTCAAAGCCGGGAGAATCATGCCCGCCCTTTCAACCACAACCAGCGTCATCAGCGCACTTCAGACTATCGAACTTATCAAGATTGTGAACCATAGGCCTAAAAACCAGCACAGAAATGCCTTCGCCAACCTCGCAGTCCCTATTGTGCAGATTACTGAGCCAGGACCAGCGATAAAATCCAAAATCGGAAACACCTCAATCTCTGTCTGGGACACTTGGGAGTCAAAAGCCTCCACTCTACAGCTCCTGTTCAAAGAACTCGAAGAGAAGTACGAAGTATAGGCAACAGATGTACTCGTGGGAGGAGAACCGATATTTTTGGCTGTGATGTACGAAGGCAAAAAGGCAGAAAAGTAGAAACTGCTGAACACACCCCTCAAGTAGCTAATCGAGACCGAAGACGAGAGTGTGGATCTCACGATTTCTTTCAAAGACAAAGCCACAGGAGTGAATATTGAGAAAGTGCCTGTTTTGCGATTGCACTTTGCATGATTGTTAAGACATAAAAATTATAGATATGTATAAAAATATGAATGAAAATAAAAATTATTTATAATTTTTTTCTATTTTATTTTTTAATAATATATATATATATGTTTTTGGTTTTTTCGAGTTTCATCTTCATAGATTATGTATGTAAAACAAATACTTATTTTTTTTAAAGGATTTTAATATAATCTAGTTTGAGGTAAAATTTACACTTTTGGAAACAACATCTATCAAGTTGATTGCCAAATAAAATTGATACAAGAGTATAGTAGTTTTCACAAGATTTTTTCGATCTGGGACTCTTAAGTATATTGCAGAAGAAAGCAA